>PVJX010004918.1:14578-89968 GCA_004027295.1 Dolichotis patagonum
GCTTGCTTGCTTGCTTGCTTGCTTTCTTTCTTTCTTTCTTTCTTTCTTTCTTTCTTTCTTTCTAAGAAAAAAATCAATAAAGCCAGTAATATAGAATTTCAAAACAAGCTAATAGGGATTAACAATGGTTAATATATTGCATATTGTTATCTTCAAAGTAGTTGCTCAGATTATAGGATATAGGCATGAAAAAATGATCAGACAATATTAGCCCAAAACATTCTTTCCAATGAACCAATAGAAGTTAGTAGCACAGTTGTCCTAGGTATTTTTTTAATATAAAATACCTAATTTTATATATAAAATACTTTTTTCCTCCTTTCCCCATTCCAATTGTTCTTTTCTTTTAAGCAGTTTCTTCCTCTTTCACAGTATCTGTTGTACATTTTGAATCTTGTTTACTCTTTCAGTTTCTTGCACTAGGGAGACAATACAATGTTTACACATGTATGTCTGATTTATTTTACTTATGGGTATGGCCTCAATTTGCATCAATTTACTTATAAAAGCATCCAGTTTATCTTTCTTTATAGCTGAGTAGTACTCCATTGTATAAAAATACCACATCTTTTTTATCCTTTCCTCATTGATGGGAATTTGGGTTGTTTCCAAGATTTAGCTATTATGAATTGTGCTGCTATAAACATGGGTGCAAATATATTGCTATGGTGCGATGTTTTAAATTCTCCTGGGAAAATACTCCAAAGGGGAGAAGCTCAGTCAAATAGGACCTCTAATTCCAGCTTTTTGAGGACCCTCCAGACTGATTTCCACAGTGGTTGTATCAGTTTACACTCCCACCAACAGTGGAGAAGAGTTCCTTTCTCCCCATAATCTCTCCAGCATTTGTTACTGATTGATTTCTTGATGATAGCCATCCTTTCTGGGATGACATGGCATTCAGTGTTGCTTTAATTTGCATTTCTCAAATGATCAATGATGTTGAACATTTTTTCATGTATTTATTTGCCATTCGTGTTTCTTTACCTGAGAAGTACATGTTCATCTCAGATGCCCATTTTTGGATTGGATCTTTGAATTTGAAGGGTCTGACTTTTTTTAGTTCTTTATATATTCTAGATAGAAATCCTTTGTCTGTGGAACAGTTGGCTGAAATTTATTTGCATTCTGTGGGTTGTCTTTTTCACTCTGTTGGTGATTTCTTTTGATGTGCAAAAACTTTTTAATAAGTTGAGATCCTGGTTGTTGATTCTTTGAAGTACTTCCCATGCAGTTTGGTTTTTGTTCATGAAGTCTCTGTCTTCACCTGTGTCTTCAAGATTTCTACCTACTTTGTCTTCCAGTAGATTTAATGTTTCTGTTTTAATATTTAGATCTTGGTCCATTTTGACTTTAGTTTAGTATGTGTGATAGTCGTGGGTCTAGTTTTAGTCGTCAGCATGTGGAAAGCCAGTTCTTTCAGCACCACTTATTAAAGAGGCCGTCTTTCTTCCATTGACTGTATTTGGCCCCTTTGTCAAGAACAAGGTGGCTGAGTGTGTTTTTTGTTGTGTCTGCATCTTTTATTCTATTTCACTGATCCTCAGGTCTGTTTTATTGCCAGTACCATGCTGATTTTACCACAGTAGCTTTGTAGTATAATTTGAAGTCAGGGATTGTGATGCTTTCTGCCTCACTTTTGTTGCCCAGGGTTTCCCTCAGGTCTGTTTTATTGCCAGTACCATGCTGATTTTACCACAGTAGCTTTGTAGTATAATTTGAAGTCAGGGATTGTGATGCTTTCTGCCTCACTTTTGTTGCCCAGGGTTTCCCTGGCTATTCTAGGTCTCTTCTGGTTCAAAATTAATTTTAGGAATGTTTTCCCTAGATTTGTGAGGTATGATAATGGCATTTTGATCAGGAGAGATAAATTCTTCAGCAGGCACAGGTGGCTCCTGGCTCAGCTAGATGTCTGATGACTCTCAGGTCCCAGCAAGTCCTAAGGTGCTGGAAAAGGGACAGAATGGAGGAGGAGTCATACAAACCTGGCCTCCAGTGATGCTTTCCCCCACCTTTGGAAGCATGACACAGGGCAAGTGACTGCCTATCTATCTCTGAGCCTTAATCTCTATATTTGTTAAATGGGAAAACAAAACCTATCTAGGGAGGGCTTATGAGAATTAGGATCAATGCATATAACTATTCTAGCAGAGAAGCCTCACTCAAGAGTTATGTACTACTTAAATATATAATGTACATAATATAAAATCCCAAGATATGATAGTTACATAAATATGAATCTGATGATGGTGATACTACTTTTCGGTGGGTTACCTTATGTGGAACCAACTGTCAAGAAGTTCTGTGCATGTACGTTTGTGCATATGTGTGCGTCTGTGTATTATATATAGTGAGACATACATGGTGTATAAATATGCACTCTGCATTATATAAGAAAAGTGACATCACATGAAAGTGTGTATATAATTGAACATGTTTGTACAAGTGATTGAAAAAGAAATATGTGTGATGTTAGATCAGGGGTATAATGCTGCCTAAACACAAACCATTATCCTTCTGTTGCTAGTATACAAAAAGAGGCGTGGCCTCCACTACTGTGGCAGCTGCTCATCTGGACCACATTCCCTTCTGCTGTCACTGCTGCTGACGTGCTGGGCATATCTCATGCCTCAGGGCAAGTGCAATCTCTTTGTTACAAGTTTCCATAGTATCAGTGATGTCTCCTTCACAATTCTTGTTACAGGTGACACTTTCTTGTAATTGTCAGTTTGTGTATCCTCCACCAGACCGATGAGTAGCTGCACTGAAGTCACAGGTACCGTGGATTTTGCTCTCCATTTCCTCTCTAGCACTTATTAGGATATGTAACACTGTGATACTTGAGAAAACAGTCTAATAACCGGATGGATGGATGGATGGATGGATGTATGGGTTGATGGCTAGGTAGATAGAAGACAGATGGGTGGAAGAATGGATGATTGATATTGTAGACTTGCCATTAAGGAGCTTGTTGTCTATTTGGAGTCACAAGATCTAGCTAGGCCTTGAATTAATCAGTGGTAACTCAAGATGTCTGGCAGCCAAGGGCCCTTCATCCAGTCTCATCTCTGCTTAGCATGTACTTTCCATGCAAGGAATGGAGAGGAGGAAAGGCCTTCTTGCTGGCAAAGGGGAAGAGAGGCCCATGGTAATCTCTTTGAAGAATGATTTTTATTTCTGTGAAGCAAGAGATGCATTTTCAAAAGGCTCCAGGACAGGTTCTTCTAACAGTGAATGATCTCTTTCTGTCTCAGCTAAAATTCAGTATTGCATCACATTATTTCTTCCAGTTTTTGTTATGTTGTCCTCTTGCTGGGCCCTCTGCTGGGTTCTATACACAGAGATAACCCAGAAGGCTTATGTTTTATAATTTCAGAGTCTGAGGGAGACATATCCATAAACCACGTGGATAGGTAGTCCACACAGGGGGTTGAGCGGAGAAGAAATGAGATGATGTAACTACTTTGGTGGGGATGAGTGAGACAGAGTAAGAAGGAGTTGGTGTCTAAATGGATTCCTGATAGATCCATGGGAGTGTCGCTTACACCATGGTGGTTTTCCTGCCAGTAAAGAAAGTACATGCAAAGCAGAGAAGCAAGGGAGATCTCCTGGCCTCTTGACCTGAGGGCCACCTGCTTGGGGGAAAAAGTGAGAGATGAGGTCGGGAAGTTAGTGGGCCTCACCTGTTTGACGAATGGCTTAAGTTCATTTTGAAGTAGTGGGGAGACCTAGTCAAGCAGTGGGCAGGGTGGATAAGGAACAAGAAGGGTGAGTCAGAAGCAGGAAGACCAGCTTGGAGGAGGCTGCAGCAAGTTTGCAAATGGTGCTGATCTGAACAGAAGCGATAGATCACAAGGTCAGGGGAGGGCTCAGATAGCTTAGATTCTCATTTATTCATCTCTACAAGTGGAAGAAAGGTAAGTAAAGATTTGTTATCTCACGATTCAGAGTAAATCACACAGGTAAGGAATTGATGACTATTTTTCCTGCTCAAAGACACTCAAGAAACCTGGCCATCTCCATCCTCCACATGGTGTGCATAGGCCCTTAGCAATGCCATCTGCTCTTCGATCCTCCTGCTCATCAGATATGGAAAGGTGAGCTACCTAGAGGCTGCTCCCAGGGCCAGGCTTCCTTGGGGAGAAAGGAAAGGCCAGGCCAGGGGTTAGGCTGGGCAGGAAAGAGTACAGGACAATGAGGATTGCAAACCTTTGCAAGACTCAAAAGAAGAGGAGTAAAAGTGAGAGATGGAGAGAAAAGGCTCCATTACCACTGCAGGCAGGAGTTCTATTTCCAAATGGACACAGGGAGGAAGATTTCAGAGGGAACATATTACCAAGAGAATTTTGAGAGCAATGACTTAGAGTCACATAACTATGGGTAATATGGTAGCAACCGGCCAAAGCATGTAAGTATCTTGATCTCCTAAAACATTTTTATTTTAAAAAGGAGATGCTCCAGGATTGGAATTACAAATGTATTCCTGCAAGACAGGACAGGTCACACAGATGAGGGGAGGGGCCACAGAATCAAAGCATAATATCTCCAGTATTATGGAAAACTGCAGGGGACGTAAGACTGTTGTCCCTAAGCAATAATGAAGGGTGGAGCCTGCAGCCAAGATTGACCAAAGGAGCAGCAGGGGGTCAGCTCTAATAGGAAAAATATTCTGGATGACTATGTCTTCTGGTTCTTTCCTCCTCCCAAATCAGGAATTTGAATTTTTGTAGGAAATATCTTGATTTATAAAATCGTAGCAACTACCTCATACATTTTCCCAGATCATTGTGCTACCCACCCTATGCAAACAAACAAAACCCATCCACCCTGTGGAACAGCACTGGGTCTGCCTACTCTCAGCCCATTGAAAATTCACCTTGCGTAGGTCCTGCTACTTTTGCTCCTCATGTCTGCAGCTCTCTCAGAAGAGCTTTGGAGAGAGAGCTGGGCTGGATGTCCAGACACCAAATTGATTCCAGAGTTCTACCTCTGATATGGGTGCTTGAATAAACACTTTAATTTTTCTAGGCTTTGGTTTACCTGAGCTGCACAATGGCAGGAAGATTTGTTTCCCCCAATCACTACCATGTTCTACAGATAACAGTCCTACTATGTGCTGAAACATGCCCTGTGCTATTATAAGCCTCATGCCCCGGATCAGATAGATTTCAACATGGCAAAGAATTACCTGCCTAACTCTCAAGGCCATTGGCCTCGGCACTAGGTAATCTATCATCTCTAGTGAAAGTAGAGCATTAAATAATTCAGGTAATTTTCAGGGAAAGAATATGTCCAATTGTTCTCAATGCTACCACCTGTTTCTAGAAGCCTCAAGCAATGGCTTCTTTCTGGGAAGGAAGATACTTTATTTTTCAGTTTTTATATTTTATTAGTGTTTCCATTATGTGATGATTACATGTTTATAGCAGCAAAATTCATAATAGGTTCATCTTGGAATCACCATATATGTCCGTCAACAGGATATGGACAAAGAGAATGTGGCATCTACACACAGTGGAGCACTACTCTGTCGTAATGAAGGATAAGCTTGTGTCAGTTGCAGGAAAATGAATGCAATCTGAGGTCATATTGATAAATAAATCAGACATGTAAGCTTCAGTACTAAAGAGTCTCTTATATGAGAGACTCAAACTGTAAATAAAGACCAAAATAAAAGACGCATAACAGGAAGAAGGGAAATAGAGGTTTTCTAAGCAGTTACTTTTTGTAGCTTGTGGACCAGTACAGATTTTTGACGATTCTAGCTGACCTTGCTAAAGGCAAGAGGCTGGGGGCAGGGTAACCAAAAGTGAGAGGAATGGACCATGTGAAGTGCCCCAGGGGTGTCCCCTGAGGCTTTAGACAATCCCAGGCGGGATCACGGGATACAGCTGGCATGGAATGCAGAGGTGGAATGCAGAGTTCTTCCCAGCAAAGAACTTACCCCAAGAAAAATGCAAATTGGGGAAGGTGAGTGTACCAAGAGTGAGGTCCCTGTTGGAGGGCCAGAGTGACTTCAGACCCCACAGTTTCTTTACTCAAGGATGTTTCTTTATTCAAGGATGGGGCCTGGGCAGGCAGGGGAAGCTGATTTAATTAAAATGCTGGTTATAATTTGGAAGCACCCAAGGCAGTTTCCTCTCAAACATTACTTGAAATGTCATCGCTTTCTACTCAATTGTTGAAGTCAGTCACCTGGTACCATCTTGGGTCTCTTCCTGCAGCTCATGTTCTAAACCTAATCTGTTGCCAGATTCTATGACTTGTCTCCACAGGCCTCATGACCACATTAGCATCCGTCCACACTGTCCAGCCACAGCTTCTCTGCTGGACTACATATTAGCTCTTGCTTCTTTCTAGTCTACTCTTAGAATAACAGCCAGATAAAGTTTAGTAAAATGCAGATCTGGCCATGTCATTCCCCAGCTTTAAAATCGTTTCCTGCTTCCCTAGGTTCCCCTTAGTAAAATCCAACCTTCCCTCCATGACTTACAAACCCTCCCATTTTCTGGCCCTCACATCCTGTGCTCTAGCCACACTGGCCTATTTTCAGTTCTTCAATATGTCACATTATTTCTGGCTTTGGAGTCATATAGACCTAGATTTAAACCCTGGGTAACTTTGGGTAAGTGACATCATCTCTTTGAGCTCTACTTTATCTCTGAAATGGGTATAATTGGGTCACTTCGTTTCAAGGTGATGACAGTGTGACATATATGGAACACTTCTTTAGACCTGAAATCCCAAAGAAAAGAAGGGGAGAGAGGGATTAATGTAGTCTATTGACAACTTTACCTTAATCATCCTCTGTGTTAACAACGATGAAGTCAGGCAGACAATCATGATTTTTGGCTTCTTTTTGAGTTGTCCAATCATGTATCCACTATTTTCATAAAATACTGTAAAGTTTATATGACCTTATTTTGACTTTGGGTTGATCACTCCTCTGTGCCAAAGCCTTCTCTGACCACCTAAAAGAAAGTCCATCTCCCGTCATTTTGTTCCTTCCCTTGCTCTACTTTTCTTGCAGACATGATCGCAAAATGCTCTATCTATGGATGCGCTGATCTCTGCTCCTCCACCACGCGGGGTCGGGATGCATCTTGTTTCCTGCTGTTTCTCCTGAGCGCTGAGTGGTACTACCACGTGGTGGATACTGAGGATAGAGCTGTTGAGGGAATGAATCATTCATCATTCTGCAAAACCTCTTCTCTGGAGATTGTTTCAAAACAACCCTTTCCTCTCCTCTCCTCTCCTCTCCTCTCCTCTCCTCTCCTCTCCTTTCCTTTCCTTTCCTTTCCTTTCCTTTCCTTTCCTTTCCTTTCCTTTCCTTTCCTTTCCATCCCCTACTGAAGTAGGAAGATTGCAACTCTAATCCAGCCTAGCAATTTAGCAAGATCCTGTCTCAACTTTGACAATAATATAAAGGACTGAGAATGTAGCTCAGGTTGAAGACCCTAGGTTAAAAACAAATATCCCCTATTAAATTTTCAAAGAGAAATTAACAAAGTAATATACTCTCATGCAAAGAGTGGAAACAATGATTTAATCAGTGCACACATACACATGTATATTATGCGTCTTGACTTATGATGAAGTTAAAGCCTAATAAACCCATCACAAATAGACAATATCACAAGTCAAAATTGCACTGAGTCCACCTAGCCTATGAAACACCACAACCCAGCAACATAGTGCGCTGTGGCATCTTGGTTGTTTCCTCTTGTAATTGCATAGCTGACTGAAATTCATAGCTCCCTGCCACGGCCCAGTAGTGCTGAGAATATCAGCCCTCATATAGCACTATCCTGGAAAAAGATCCAAACTCAAAATTCAAAGTATGATTTCTACTAAATTTGTATCATTTTCACAACATTGTAAAGTCAAAAAACCTTAAATTGGGGACTGCTATGGTTTAGATCTCAAACATTCCCTGCAAGGGTCCTGTGTTCACAGAGTGGGGAGGCTTTTGGAAGGTGATTGGATCATAGGGGGACAGGCTAACCTTATTGGTGGAGTAACTCACTGATAAATTTATAGCTGAATACATTGTTAGGAAGTAAGGCCTTGCTGGTGGAGGTGGGTAACTGGAGGTAAGACCTAGAAGGTTATATTCTTGTCTCCCGCCCCTTTCTCTCTCTGGCTCTTTGCCTGACTCTCTCTGCATCCTGGTTGCCATGGATTAACCAGCTTCTCTCCACCAAGTCCTTTAAGCGTGTTATTTCTAACTTGAAGCCAGCTGACCATGGACTTAAACCTCTGAAATATGAGGCAAAATAAGCCTCTCCTTGGTGAATGTTAGATATTTTGCCCCTGTGATGAGATAGTTAACTAATACAGGGACCATCTACATATAAAATTGTTCCTTACAACTCACTTGTTTTCACATTTCTCTTCCAGAAACGATATTAGTCACCCTCATACTCAGGCATGTACCAAAGATAGAGGTTTTTAGTTGTTTTTACTAAAATTTGAGAATGTATTATTGATATTTTTCTGTATCTTGTTTTCCATTTTATGATAACACCTTAGATATAAATTCAGACTTTTGGTTATCTAATGAACTTCTTTTAACAGCTGCATATTATTCCTTTTTATGGGTAATGCACTATTTATTCCACTGTTTCCCAGCTGATGGATGTGCAATATTGTTTTTTCAGATCTTTGCCACAACACAATGTGGCAAGAAGCATCTTGTACTCACAAATCTTGCAATTTAGTGTCTGTTATATAAAGTAAATTTCCATGTAAGGAATTGTTTTGTCCAAAGCTATGTGTGTTTTATATTTTAGCAGGTATGGCCAAGTTATTTCAGTAAATTGCACCTTTGCAGGTCCATGTAACTTTCCCAGTTCCTGACTACTGCCTAGCTGTGTCCCAGGGGAACCAGGAGCCAGATATGAACACCCACGGCCTTGCTATTCTTCCTGGAGGAGCAATCACAGCCCCACATCCCTGCTCACACCTGCAGGTGCCTTGGCTCTCTTCCCTCCACTGCGCAGTGAGGCCAGGCCTGGTTATTGGAGGGCTCTTAGCAGCACAGACAGAGAAAGCAGAAGGAGAAGGAGGAGAAGAGCAAGGGCGCATTGGCCCATGTGCACTTGCCTGTGTCTGTCCTAGTGGGTCTATACATAGGTATGTAAGTGTGGAAGTGTGCCGTGTTCTTTGAGTATAGATTTGCCTTTGTACATGTGGGATCTCGCTCTGTAGGTTTGCCCGTGTATATGTTTGTTTGTGTGCTTATTTATATCTGGCTGTATTAATGTTGCATATTCATGGGTACATGGAGGTGACTGTGAGTCCTGATTGTGGTATCAGTGTGTGCAAGAAGTGAGTCTGTGCACACATAAAGGTGTGTTGGTGTGTTTTTGTGTATCTAGTCTTTCCTGGCATCTTTGGGTTAGTTCCAGGACTTCTATGCATATTCTCCTGTATACTTTAAATCATCTCTAGATGACTTATAATGCCGAACACAACATAAATGCTGTGTAAATAGTTGTTAGACTGTATTGTTTAGGGAATAATGACAAGAAAAATTCTGCACATGTTCAGTACAAATGCATTCTTTTTTTTTCCCAAATATTTCTATCCTCAGTTAACTGAATCCACCCATGTAGGCAGAACCTGCAGATACAGTCTAAATGGAATTATTTGGAGAGGAGTGTGTGTGTGTGTGTGTGTGTGTGTTTGTAATCAGGATATTATCGCTGCAGAAGACATTGCAGACGCTCTTTTCCTTTTGCCTCTTTTAGCCTCTGAGGGTCTCAGCGTCTCGGTAGGTCAGAGGTGGCAGCCGCGGGGTGAGGAGCTTGCCCTGAGCCCTCCTTCCCTGCTCATCGTTCCAGCCTCCTGCCCTATACCGCCAGCTGTCGGGACAGTTTTGGTCCTTTGATTCCCACCCCCTCCCCTCCCCTCCCAGTCACCAAGGCTAAACATTTACCAAGGCCTGAGGCCCTGTTTGCTTAAACCTCAGAGGTCACCACACACACAGTATGTGACCAGGCTTCCCATCTGCAGGCTGAGAGTAAAGATTGCAGGCCTGCTGTGAGGGGAGCTGGCCTTGCTCAGGTGTGACCAATACTTACTTCATAGTTCTCTTTAAATTGGTGCAATTATTTTAAGTGTAAATACCTATTTTAACTTTATTCAAATCATATATATATATATATATATATATATATATATATATATATTTCTCTTGGTGTGAGTTTGTTCACTTTGGTGAAATTTTACTTTGCACATGGAAATACATTATCTACTTAGGGAATGGGAAACATGAAGTTGAAGCTCCAAAGTTTCATTTTTCGAAGTTAACTTTCATTGCCATAATGTTTGTATCTACTTAGGAGATGCCTTGTGATGTTTCTGTTCAGGTATTTGGTCCACTGTATTGATTAAGTCTGAGTAATTGGCATACTCATCTCTTCCAATGTCAATCATTTCTTTGTGGTAAGAACATTCAACATCCTCTCTTCCAGCTATTTTAAATGCACAATATTGTTGATTATGGTTATCCTACTGTGCAACAAAACACCAGAATTTACTCCAGCTATCTAAAATTTTGTACCTATTGTCCAACCTCTCCAAAGATGTTTAGGGAATAATGACAAGAAAAAGTCTGCACATGTTCAGTACAGATGCATTCTGTACAAATTTATAACATAATATCCACATATTTATAGCATATGATATGCATATACATATTTATAACTGAAATAAAAGACCCAGATGCTTATACTCCTTGGCGTCACCTGCTTACTCTGTGTAGGGATGATACTGCTGGGGGAGCCCCCAGCCTTCTGCCTTAAAGGCAGGTGTCTGTTTCAGAACTGATTTCCATGCAACCTGTACAGGAAGACAACCTTTGCGTAAAAGCAGCCAGCTCTGCTGTACTTGCCATTGGTTACTGAGAGACAGGTTTCTGAATCCTTACTTGGGCCTCCGCTGGGGACCTGACCTCACGTGGTATCATTGCCTTGGTAATCCTGTGTGGTGCTTAAGCACAGAGCCTCCTCCCTTTGCAATGGAGAGGATAGGAGAGGAGGGGAGGGGAAAAGAGAGGAGGCAGATGCCCAGACAGATGGGCCAGGCCTGGGGCTCTGCAGGCCTAATGAATTTCCTTCCCCAGCCCTCAGGCGGGTCAGTAAATGAGACCAGCCACAGCATTTGGGCGGACTCCAGGATGAGTCTCATAAATCAGCCCTAGAATGAATCCTGCTTCCCTGGAGATAGAGAAGGCAGACTAGGCAGCAGGAGGCTGGAAGGGTCCTGAGACGCCAGCCCCAGCCAGCTTTGCAAGGATGCTGGAAGGAAATCCTCTCTGACAAGAGGTAGTGGCTACACGCAGTCTCGGATGTGCAGGGCTGTGTTCATAGAGCTGATTGTAGATGGGGCAAGATCTCCTAGAGGCCTGGCTTACTGACTTCGGGCCTTCAGCCCAGGGATACCTTTCTCCCACTGTCATTTAAGGTATTCCCAAGCATCTTTGGGTCTCAGTAAAGAGGATGGTTCCTCCTGGAGGAAGACTTGTGAACTGTGGGGCCCCATCGTAAACATCTCTGCTCATAAGCATCTCTGAGCTTTTGCTTTCAGCACAGTGACCACACCAGGGCTGTGCGTAGAGATGCATCCGGGCAAATGTGGGTAGGGATGTACTATGGCTCTATGGCCAGTGACATATATGGCACATAGTAGGTATTCACTGGTATTATTTGAATGAAAGAAGCAAAGAGAAAGCAGTAGAAGCAAGAGTCATTAATTCTCAGATAAGTAAACCAAACCTGTTCCTGGATAGAAGAGGCTGGAAATCTATGCCAGTAGAACCTCAGCTGCTATCTGACACACAGGTGCTCAAGGGTGACACCATGACTAACTGGAGCTGGGAACTCAGGCCACATGAGCCTCACAGTGCCTGGTCAAAAGGACAAGTTGCCTGGGTTATAGGAATCAAATCAGGTGAAGTATTCCAAAAGATTGACAAGCATCAAATACTTCACATCCACAAGGTGTTAACTGTGAAATCATGATTTGTTAGATACAACAGAAGAGAATATGGCACTGAACTTAACTTTTTGGTAAGCAGCTGAAGCTTGGATAAAGGCAGTGAACTTCCCCTTGCTCATACACTGATTAACCAGGTCAGGGCCCCATAGCCCAGGTTCTGGAGCCAAACAATCTGTGTTAGAATCCTGCTGAGACTGGATAGCTGTACTCCTGTGGATGCCACTTACCCGCACCAGAATCTACCACCTCCTCTGAGTGATGAGACTCCTAGCAGCACCTAGCTCATGGGCCTGTCTGGAGCATAAAGTGAGATAAATGAGATATTCACAAAATGAGATTTTCACAAACTCACATTTTTATTCACTGTCTACTATATGCCAGGCACTGTAGTATTGGAAATTAATCAGAGAACAAAGTGTTGTTAGTAGTGCTGATAGGGGACTTGTTTTCAGGAAGTGTGTAGACTGAACAATGGATAAAACTTTTTTCAGTATTTTAGTGCTGATAATGCAAGCTGTGGGCTAGGGAGTACGTGTGTGTGTGTGTGTGTGTGTGTGTGTTGGTGTGTGTATAAAGAAGGGGGGTTTATAAGGTCAGCTGGTGAAAGCTTCTCCAAAAAGGTCTTTTGAGTAAAGCCCTGTTGTAGTCAGGGTTTATACAGAGAACGATTAGAATCAGGACATGGAATTTATAATATTATTTTTATGATGGTCACCCAGTGTTAACATAAGAAGATGCAGGAAATCTATTCAAAACACCAAAGACATAGAGTATTTAGCCAAAGGCCTAAATCCCACAGCAATGTCCCACATGAGTCCAGATAAAGACCCAGAGCACATGACAATGCCTCCCACGAGTCCAACTGGAGGTCTAGAGCCCACAAGGACTCACGCCAGTCTCTTTTACGGATCCGTGATGGGAAGGCCCAAAGGTCAGCGGTGGAATCTAGGAAGTCTATGCCAGCGGGGTGAAGGAGCTGTGCTAATAGGTTCAGGGTTCTACACTGGAGCCGAGAAATCATACTCACAACAAACAACAGGGCTGTCCTGAAAAGCACCACAGCCATCCTCAGCGACACGGAGGCCCCAAGCTCCTCCGATGACAAGCATAGTCGAGTACATGCCAGGAAGCCAGCGTGACGAGTTCATCCTGGAGACCAAGCAGCACACGTCTTCCCCTCCGGAGCCAGGAAGCAATGCTCAATGTGAGGACCAGAGCTTCTCCAGGAGAACCTAACGGCTCAAACAGCAACACGTGGGAGAACCCGCAACACCTCAACGACTAAACGCCATAACGCCTTAACATTCCTCCTTCTCTTTCTCCACGTCTCCATTTATGCTGGCAACTTTCCTCAGGTGAAACGTCTCCACTCAGCACCATGCTGATGTAATCCAGCTGGCGTTAAGTTGACCACCAGTTCTCAATCCATAACAAGCCCTGAGCATAGGGCTGGCATGCAGGCATCCTCAAAGAAGAAGTCTATTCACATAACCAGAAGAACAGAAGAAAGAGGCCATCCACATCCTTGCAGCTTTGTAGAACTGAAGGCATTTCTGCTCCCTCCTCTACTTCAGTCCACTGTGCTGCTTTCCTTCTCTCCTGATCCTGCACAGTCTAGGTATGAGTTCTTCCACAGAAAAGTCAGTTTCTGTATCTGTGTGTGTGTGTCCAGTGTGGAGAGTTTTTATGTGTGCATGAGTGGAAGCATGAAGTCTGGATTCAAGGGTACAGATATATTCTGCAAACCTGTGAACTTGTGTCTGTAAGTGGGAGGGGGAACAGGCATGGTATTTTATGTGTGCTTGTGTGTGTGTGCACATGTTGGCCGTGTATCTTCATGCATATGTGTCTTTCCTCCTGGAGAGAAGGGAGAAGTTCTGGATTGAGAGGCTTCCTTGTAGATTTCAAATGATAACAAGGTTTTGGACTTGGCCAGGTGTTTTGTGCTTTGCCATCCCAGATGCAGCTGGATGGAAATCAGGCTAGAGAGGCTGTTATGGTTTGTGTTTGGACCCCCCCCCCCCCCCCGCCAAGCCTCATGCAATCATGGACATGGCTGAATCTGGCATTTGTGATTGGTTTGTTGTCTGGCACTGGGATTGGTGGTGTGAGTGCTGCACCTGGCCAGGGGTGGAGCTGGCATACAGTGTAAGGGCGGAAAGGAGATGTGCTTGGCTCTCTCTTTTGGCTCTGTTCACTCTTGCTGTTTGTGGTGGCCCTGAAGGGCTGCCCTGCCATGCCATCCTGCATTGTAGCCAACTGAGTATGGACTGAAACCTCCAAGAACTGTAAGAAATAAACATTCTCTTGCTTCACTTTGGGTGTCAGGGATTTTTCTTAACAACCAGAGAAAAGTAACCAAGACAGAAGCGGTGGAGAAGAAGTGGTGCAAAAGAATGTTTTCCAAGGACGTTTCGGGGCTAAAGCAAGGCTGACTTCTGTGTGGTCAAGGTTTCTGTGGAAAAAGCCCAGAAGCAGACTGTGATACTAAATACTGTGTCTGCAGAAGACAGCCCCAAACTCCACTACACATAGGTCCACATGGAATTAAGTCACAACTTCTGAAGCAAAGAACACTTACTATGTTTATAATTAGTAATAGCAACTATTACCAGGCACCTTCTGTTGTGTTACCTTTTCAATCTTCTTTTATGTAAAAAGGTACCATTATCCATCTCATTTCCAGGTGAGGAAACTGAGGTTTAGGAAAGTCAACAGATTTGTCCAAGGTTATATACAATATTACAGATCTGAGATAATGCCCAAATGGCGTAATGTCAGAGCCTGTGTCTTGCTCACCATTCTGGGATACTTCTGTTCTCCCGGGCATGTGGGCTGTGTCACATGGATATCGCAGAACCTGAATGACCCAAAGATGCTTGATTTTATAAGTCAAGAATGTTAGAAGTCAACACTTCTTTGGGATGATTTCAAGGTCACCAAGCAAGTCAAATATCTTTCTGAGAAGTAGTTACCTCTTGATTCTTGAGTTGAACATTTTGCATGTATATCATCAGAAGAGGCTGTACCTCTTTCATAGGCTTCCATTAAAAATTTCTAAGGAATTATCTTAGCCTATTTTTTTTTCAGAAAGCTCCACAGAAACCCTGACAACACCAGACCACCTTTTTTTTTTTAAGGCAAACTATTAACTTAATGGAACACCACCAACTGGGTAATATACAAAGAACAGAGGGTAATTTAGCTCACAGACTGGAGGCTGGGACATCCAAGAGTATGGTGCTAGCATTAGTGAGGTCCTTATGCTGCATCATAACATGACAGAAAGTATCTCATGGCAAGACAGAGCAAGTGTACTAGCTTGCATCTTTCTTCCTTTTATAAAGTCACTAAGGTCATCACAGGTCCCCTATCTACTTGACATCATTTACTAATAATTATATCCCAGAAATCCTGCATCTGACTTTGGCAATTGGTTTCCAACACATGAATTTTGAGGGGACACATTAAAAACCACAGCAGGAAAGTACGATCTGTTTCTTTCCACAGAACACTTTGATACCAAATGTGTGATCCCCCCCCCACACACACACACCAACAACCAGTTGTTTAGCTCTCTGGACATTAACTGGGTGCCTTACAACTCAATTCAACTCTGATAACTTGTACCTGGAATTAGCATTACATCTCATATGTTAAGAATCTAGTCCCAAGATATCCCTCATTTCAGACGCCAACACAACTCCCAGACTTCCATACTTCTGACCAAGTGGTTGTAAATCAGAAGTTCCTTCCTCTTTAGTTTTAATAATATGCTAGAATAACTCACAGAACTTGAAAGGCACATTTATTTACTATTACTAGATTATGATAAGGGCTGTTTCTCAGGAACAGCCGGATGGAAGAATGTATAGGGCGAGGTATGGGAAAGGGGCACATATCTTCCACATCCTCTTTAGAAGCACCTCGATTTGGTCTTCACCTGCTTAGAATCTCTCTGATCCCATTGTGTGTTTTTTCTTTGTGAGACAGAGTCTCTTTATTTTCAGGTTTGACTTGAGCTCACAGAGGTTCTCTTGCCTGAGCCTCCTGAGTGCTGTGATTATTGCACTACTATGCCTGGCTTGTTTAGTGTTTTTTAAAAAGATTTCATTACATAGGCATGGTTGATAAATCATTGGCTATTGGTGATTAGCTTGATTTCCTTCCTTTCCAGAGGTTGGGAAGTTGGGCTGTGAGTCCTAATCATCTAATAATGCCTTGGTTTTTCTGAGGACCAGCTTCATCCTGAAGGTTATTGGAAGTCATCACCAAACACCAGTCATCTTCTTACTCCTCTAAAAGATACTCCTATCACTCTGGAATTCCAAGTATCTGAGAAGTTCTTGCATCAGAAACCAAAGACTAAGAGCAAATATTATAATAAAAGATACTCCTATCATCATTCTAATCATTCTGGAATTTATAAGTGTTTCAGGAACACTAATCCAGGAATTGGGGAAGAAGATTAAGTATGTATTTCTTACTATAGCACAGAAAGGTCCCTGATTGATACAATTTGGACCAATCAAAGCTGTGCTTGAGATAGGGTGCACCATGATTGGCTCAGTTTGCACCAATCAGCAGTAAGTGGGAGCAGGTCATATAAGACATCGATCACTGGAGCCCTGTGGTTGGAGTGGGAGCCGTGTAATTCCCAGCAAAAACAAGTGGTGCTAGGAAGATGAGATCATAGTTATCAAACACACTTTAATTTTGGGCTCAAAGCTAGAATTTTCCGCAGAGATTTGATTGAACTCCCAAGGTGTTTCAGTCTCCAGAGATTCTTATTAATACTCAAAGAACACTGAGAATATTCACACTGAAGAAATTAGCTGCCAACGATCTGAGAGAAGAATCCTTTGGGAAGGGATCAGAGCAGATGCCTATCAGATAGCTTTGCGATTCAGTCCCAGAACTTGCCAATGTATGTATAGAACATAAAGAGAAACAACTTTGGAAAAGCACAGGCCTTGGAGTCAAGCAGAGCCAGAATAAAATCTCCATGTAGTTCTCCCAAGAATTGGCTATGTGGCTTTGGGAAAATCACCTAACCGTTCTGAGTCTTTGAAAAACTGAAAGAACTGAAAGCAGCAGGGCCATTACAGGGCCTCCTGGATGAGATTAATTACCTCCTCCATGGTCCAGAGATGCTTGTCAAACAGGTGCATGTGGCCATTTTTTAAAAATTAAGACAGCCTGGTTAGTTTTTGGTCTTTGTTGATCAGAACATGAATTCTATAAGCTACTCTTAGGCAGAAAATAGAACTATACATTTCTACATGGAAGGAAGCATTCTATCCCGTTATTTCCCTTTGTCTTAGATGCAGAGAGGAGACATACAACAGAGAAGTTTTGAAGTCAAGCAGAACCAGGTTGACTCCCACGTCCATCACAAGCTGAACATGTGACCATAGGTATATTACTTTTCTTCTGTGTGATCTGTAAAAGGTAGATAATTCTTTTTTCAAATGTTGCTCATGAGGATTAAATGCAATAATTGTAACTGCCTAGCATCCAGTACCTATTCGGTCTCTGATTCTGAAACACTTCATTGAGCACCTATGATTCATTCATTTATCTGGCTAGCATTTCTGGAGCACCTGCCATGTCCCACTAGGAAGTCTACTAGATGCTCATAGACATTCACAAAGCTGGCTGTCTCAGCATGCAGCCCACATTCTAGCAGGTTGATGCAGACAGACAAGAAGGTGACAGGTAAAGAAATGCCCAGTGTCAAGTTCTTTGAGGGAAAACAAAGCGGCTGGGGCTAAATAGTAATGGGGAGAAGGTGTGGAATTGCGGGTGAGATGTGAATTTCATTATGATAGGCCAATTACACGAGCTGCCAAGGAGGGGAGTCAGAGAGTACCAGGTGTGAATTAGAACTGGAACAAACAAATATGCAGTTCTAACCACTGTGCAATGGGGCTTACACAGGTCATGAGCTCGTGGTCTCCAGCCTCTGTCCCCAGCCCCATTCCTCTCTGGGGAAGGAGGTAGCACTTGTCATGACCTATTCGAGATTCAAAAATCCACTTAGCATCGTTCTGGTCCCCTGAATACTCCAGTCCCTCAAACATTTCTTCAGATACCTGAGACAGTCACTTCCTCACCCACTCCCCATCTCCCTGGCACTGCTACTCCAGGTTCCACAAGTAGGGGAAAGACTTCACATTAGTGAGTGTAGAGTTAGATCTGGTTTTAAGTGTCACTTGGTGCCTGCTTCGGAGGTGATTGGGGGAAGAACTCTTAACTTGGCTGAACCTCGCCATCCCAATCTGTGAAATGGGGGAAGATGGCATAGGGTTGTAGAGGTATCTAAAGTTTCTCTCTGTTGTAGTCAGGGGTTGTACAGAGAACAATTAGAATCAGGACATGGAGTTTATATTATTTTTATAATGGTCACCCAGAGTTAACACAAGAAAATGCAGGAAATCTATTCATAACACCAAAGACATCGAATATTTAGTTAAGGGCCTAAATCCCACAGCATTGTCCCACATGAGCCCAGATAAAGACCCAGAGCTCATGACAATGTCTCCCACGAGTCCAACTGGAGGTCTAGAGCCCACAAGAAGGACTCATACCAGTCTCTTTTACAGATCTGTGTCAGGAAGGCCCAAAGGTCAGCGGTGGAAACTAGGAAGTCTACGCCAGCAGGGTGAAGGAGCTGTGCTGATAGGTCGAGGGTTCTATGCTGGAGCTGAGAAGTCACACTCACAACAAACACCAGGGATGTCCTGAAAGCACCACAGCCATCCTCAGCGACACGGAGGCCCCGAGCTCATCCAAAGACAAGCACAGTCGAGTACATGCCAGGAAGCCAGCGTGACGAGTCCATCCTGGAGACCAAGCAGCACACGTCTTCCCCTCCAGAGCCAGGAAGCAATGCTCGGTGTGAGGACAAGAGCTTCTCCAGGAGAACCGACGGCTCAAACAGCAACACGTGGGAGAACCCGCAACACCTCAACGTCTCAACGCCATAACGCCTTAACATTCCTCCTCTTTCTCCACGTCTCCATTTATGCTGGCAACTTTCCTCAGGTGAAACGTCTCTGCTCAGCACCATGCTGATGTAATCCAGCTGGCGTTAAGTTGACCACCAGTTCTTAATCCATAACACTCTCCCGGGGACCAACAGAGGAGAATGTCTGCTCCCCTACCCTCCTTCTGCATCACTCTCCCTTTCCCCTCCCTTTCTACACTTGAGCTCTCAGCAATCTTCCTGACAGGTCTGTGAACCCTTCAGCGTTTCCCCCCTGGATGTTCTGTGACATGTGGGGACAGGACAGGCAGCAGTCTTGCATGTCAGAAAACGAAGTGCTGACTTGGTTTGGCCAGTCTACAGAACCGTGGACACTTCCTTCCTCTGTCTCACAACTTCCCCATCTGTCAGTCATGCAGAATTCTATCCCTGCCTCCCCGATAGGGGTGGGGGTGGGGGGAATCATTGGAAATGATGCAGAGAAAATGTCTGGAATGTCTGGACTCCTGATAATTGGCTCTTTCATTCCTAGCCTTCAGTGCTTCATCTTAAAATGAGTCACATTTATTCAGCACTTACTGTGTACCAGGCTTTACCTGCATGCTATTTAGTCTGAACCACAATTTGCGCTGTTGGTATTTTCAGTATCCGCTTTATATATGAAGTCACTGAGCACAGAGAAGCTGAGCAGTTCACCAGAGTCCCCTAAGTTAGTGACAGGTTCAGCAGTCAAACTGTAGCACGGAGCTCCAGAACCTGTGATCTGTCCTTCCACCAGAGGACTCTGCCTCTCATCCACCAGGTCTCTCTGGTGGGTGTGATTCTGGGTATAAAGATTTTTAACTCCAGAGCCTCTTCTGTGTGAAGAAGATGCACAGAAGGCCCCAGGAGAGTCTGCTCCCATTTTATCATAATGTATTGTTTAAGTTGTCTGCAGAGCATTTGTGACAATCACTGTCAGGCACGGTGCTAGATTCTGAATGAAGCCATCCCTGTCTTTAATGAACTCAGAGTCTAGTGACAGAACACCATGGGGTGGCTGCATAATACTAAGCAGGGACTTAGTACTAAGTCCCTAAGTACTAAGCAGCACTTCCCAACTGTATGCCTCTGGTAAGTCTTTGAGCCTCAGTTTCCCCCCTGCAAAATAGTGATAACAGTACAAATCTCACTAGCACTGCATTACTGGAGTGTAGGCAGACTTAGAGAACACAGCCAGCCCTCCATGTCTGCAGGATTCTCCTCTGGAGATTCAACCAATCATAGGTCAAAAATATTTTAAAGGAGCCAGGGATTTAGATCAGCGGCCCAAGCGCCTGCCTGGCAAGTGTGAGGTTGTGAGTTTGGACTCTGATACCAATACATAAATAAAAATTAAAAATTAAAAAAACTTGTATTTGTCCTAAATATGTACAGATATGTCCTAAATATATACTTGTCACTATTCTCTAAAAGATACAGTAGAGTTATTTGCATAGCATTTACATTGTGTTAGATAGTATAAGTCCTTTGGAGATAATTTAAAGAATATAGGAAGATGTGTGTAGGTTATACGCAAATACTTTGCCATTTTATGTAATAGACTTCAGTATCTGTGGATTCTTCACGGATACTGAGGGATGACACACATGCCAAGCATTTATAAAAATACTGGGCCCATGGGGAGTGCCTAGCAGTGGTCATTCCCAGAGCAGGGAAGACCTGTGTGGCTTCCCCGTACAGAGGTCAGCATGGGCCTTGTGTTCCATGATCACACACCTACTCATTGCATCATACTCAATGACTGTAATGTCATCTGATATTTACAGTAACTGTGGCATGACAATTACTGACTACAATTTAGATAAAGCAGATTCAGCTTGTAGAGGGACATCACTGGTCAAGGTCACATAAAGGACACTCAAATCAAGTTCCCTTTTGGTCCCTGAGCCTTGGCTTCTTGGCAGGATCTACAAGGCATTACTGTCTGAGCCTCTTTCTTTTCCATCCTTTCTCTCTCCACCTCCTCTTTTTCCCTGTATTTCTTTCATCTCATTGTATCTCACAGGCTGGCCTTGAACTCCTGGACCCAAGCAATCCTCCTACCTCAGCCTTCTGTGTAGCTGAGACTACAGGTGTCTGCCGCTATGCCCAGCTGGCCCCCTTGCTGGCTTCTTGTTTTACACTTCCCACAAATGTACCCCAGGGCTTCATACAGGTCTCTCCTGTTTTCAGAGATTCCTTCAGGACCCCTCTTTTTATATCAGATTTGTGTCCCTCGGTGTACCCAGCCTCCTTCTCCCCAGGTACTCAGTGGCTAAGTACAGTCCAGCCTCTGTTCTGCACCCATGGATTAAACCAATTTATACATTGAGAATAGTCAGAAAATGTAATTGCATCAGTACTGAACATATATAAACATTTTTCTTGTCATTATTCCCTGAACAATGCCACATTTGCACTGCACCTTCCTTACATCAGGAATTATAATCATCTAGAACATGGTATCATTTTTTATAAAGGTCTAAATCATCCATGGAGTTTAATATCTGTAGAGGATCCTGGAACCAATCAGTCCCTGTGGATGCCAAGAAATGAGTGTAGAACAAAGCAAGGTCTCCCATTCCGAGCATTGCTCACTGGACCCTTCTTGCTTTCCCTGTCATCTTCTATAGACCCATTCTGTTTGCCTCCCCCAGGACCCCAGACTGTTTAGCTGGCAGACTTGGCTTCTGTCTTCTGCTTACCCCCTCCCAGACCCACACCAGGGTCTCTCTCCTTTCAGTTTCAGATGTCCCTGTTTATCATTGCCCTAAAAGTCAGACCTCATGTCCCACCTCACTTGCCCTGCCAGGCCTGGGTGGGAGCTGGCCTGGCCTGCCTTGTGTCTCAATTTGGACCTTATTTAAAGCTATCTCCATCTCTGGTAAGCATCCCAGAATTTCTGATAACCGAAGACAAGACAAGTATTTATTTAGTGCTGTTTTGAGTTTTTTCTTTCTTTCTTTAACCACTGGGTTTTTCTTGACTCTTGCAAAAAAAAAAAAAAATGAATTCATTTATCTCTTACTTAGTCAAGAAGTAGCTAATGAAAATCTGTAGTATGAATCAGATTTCTTCAGAAAAACAGAGCCATTAAGAAGTGTAGGGGTATAGAAAGAGATACAGGAAACTGGCTCACACAATTGTGGAGGCTGGAAAATCCAAAACCTGTGGAGGCTGCAGGTCCAGGAGAGCTGGCATTGCAGATGAAGCTACTTGCTGGAGAGTTCTGTCTTACTCAGGGCACAATCTTTTTGCACTATTACAACTCATTAGATGAGAACCACTCACATTGTGGAGGGCAAGCTGCTTACTCAGCGTTCCCCAATTTAAATATTACTCTCATCCGAAAACGCCCTCCAGCTGAAACATAAAACTAACCATTTGCCCAGTGCACTGCCCCATGATAAGGAGAAAACCAAAGTAAAATAAAATAAGATTCTCAGCATCTCAAAGCTGAAAGTTTACTAAGGACACCAATCCTATTCTTATCAGTCTCATCCTGGGCTTAAAGTTCATTGCCTGCTTCATCCTGTCTACTGCAGTTGTGTTTTCTGAGAAGGAAAGTAAGCCTGATGCTGCTTTCTTCTCTCTTGCTCTTGAGTCCTGGACATCCTGCTGCCCTGAAGGAACAAATATCGCTTTATCAACCCAGCACTTGGCTCACTGATCTTCTTGCTCCTACCACATGTCTAGCAGTTCTGCCTCCCTCCTGCCTGGGAGTGACCATGTGACCCAGTTGGGTCAATCAGAGCCCTGCCCTGGGAGTTCTGGAATGAATACTAATGATGAGGCAGAGAGTCCCTCTCCTTGGTAAAGCTGGGACACATGACCTTGAGGTCCTTTAGTAGCCCTAGTTCCAGCATCGTAGAGTAGGATGTTTGTAGGGGTAAAGAAGCAATGATAAGAGACAAGAATAGAATGTTCTGGTATTATTCCAGTTGCTGGTTCTACTTGTCCCTGAGATCCAAGCTTACCTTGTCTCTCCTACCTCCATCTCTTTGCTTTACCTTAAGACACTGGTTCTCAAGTGAGGGTGAGTTTTCCTTCTGGGGTACACCTTGGCAATGTCTGGAGACATTTTTGGTTATCGTAATGCATCTAGAGGGTAGAGGTTGAGGATGTTGTAAACATGGCCCAGGATAGTCGCATTCAATCAAAAATTATGTGGCCTAAGTGGCAATTGACGCTGAGAAGCCCTCCAGCGGTGACCTCCTTACTATAACCATATGCAGTGCTCTCAGCACTCCCCAGAGTCACAGTCCTGTCTTACATTCCCAGGCTGGCCTGAGGTAACAGTCTCACATACCCAAGCCTCCACTTCCGCCATCCATGACTGCAGTGGCCAATATACTAGCCACAAGGAACATGTGGCGACTGAGCAGTGGCAATGGATGAGTCCACTCTGACATATGCAGGAGAGGGGAAGATGCATCAGAGAGCTGAGATTTGAAAGAAAAAAGAACATGAAACATTGCAATAGTCATTTGTATATGGATTCCATGTTCTACTGATAATATTTGCATGTGGTAGATTAAACAAATTGTATGATTAAAATTTATGGCACTTATTTTTTTATTTTGTTAGTGTGGCTACTAGAAACATTAACATTATGCATATGTCTGATCATAAAGTGACAAGGAGAGACCAGGACCACTATGAGATAGGTTTAATGATAGAAATATAGCTACCTACCTATCATCAGGCATGTAGACTGTACCTGAGGAACCTTTGGAAATCTATATTTATTTATTTATTTTTGTGCCAGTACCAGGGATCAAACTCACGACCTCACACCTGCCAGGCAGGCAGGGAACCTGTATTTTTAAAATATTCTAAAGATATCCTTTCTATGAAGTCCTCTCCAATATGTTCCAGGTACAGCTGTCCTTAGTATCCATAAGGGATTGGTTCCAGAATGTTCCCAGAGATGCCCAAATCCTTGAGGATGCTCAAGTCTCTTATATGAAATGGAGTAGCATTTGCATATAACCTAAGCACATCCTCCTGTGTAATTTAGATCATCTCTAGATAACTTATATCACCTAATACGATGTAAATTCCATGTACATAGTTATGTAATGTTTAGGGAATGACAAAAAAGGCTATGCCTGTTCAGCACAGATGCAATTTGTTATTCTAAGTATGTACAATCTGTATTAGGTTGAATCCATTGAGATGCAGAGCACAGTGGAAACAAAGGGCTGGCTGTTATTTCATTCCTTTGATAACCAGGTCCCTCATTCTCCTCAGTGCCTTGCTCCAGCATTGAATCCAGAGCCCAGTCTATGATTCACTCAGTGTTTTCCTACATAGCCTGTTCTCTGCATCTCAACACAGGTAAGTCTTGCTAACATTTCTTTCTCTTGGAGCTGAACTTGGTTAGTCTTGTTCGTTTTTGTTTCCTTTTTCATTAACCGAGGAGGTAGAAAATATGAAGGTCCCTCCCTTTTTAGCTCTGCAGCTTCATGGCATAATTTCCTGCTGGTAACTCTTGCTTTCCAGACACGTTTTCAGGATTCTGTTGTTGTTATAGAAAATTCAAAGGTGAGTTGGAAGTTGATGCTGCCTTGTTACCATGGCAATGTGAGCTGCTTCTAGTACATGGCAAGGAAAGAGCAGCCTCAGAGCTGACAGGATGTGGCCATAGCCTCTGAGAACAATCCCTGCAAGTAGCCCAGTATCTTTAACTCTGTCTTTCTCCCAGATCCTCTCCATCACCACTTTACAAGGGTGCTCATTTACAGCAAACCTACTGGTACAATGAAAGTAGCCCCTCTCTGAGGGTGGAGGCCTGCAATTGTTTTGCAGGCCACCCCTGAGGTTCTGAAGATTTACTGTGTGACATTTCAATGGTCATGAGCCAATACTGTAGTATCCTTCAGGGTGTTGGCAAAGAGCCCCACCCTAAGGTTCTATATTTCCTTAGTTATCATCATTGAAAATTATTCATCTTAGAAAGAGAGCTGTTTTGGAGCTAAGGTGACAAAGCTTGACTCAGTCTTTTTCTGTTACTATAGTGAAATATCTGAGACTGAGTAATGTGTAGAGCACATGTTGCTTTGGAGACTGGAAGTCCAAGTGTATGGTGCTGGCATCACTGATAGGACCTTCTTGCTTCATCCTGAGGTGGTGGAGGGCTTCCTGTGGTGAGACAGAGCGAGCATCCTAGCCTGGATCTCTTCTCATTAAGTCACTAATCTCATCATGGGGCCCCACCCCCATAATTTCACGTGACACTAATTACTCTTCAAGGGCATTACCTCCAAACACCGTCAGCATATAATTCAGTGTCTTCAGAGCTTTTGCATCTTCAGATGGACAGCAAGTATTTGTTCAGTGAAGAGCTGCTGAAATCTCAGCACTTTTGGTGGCACCCGGATCATCTCATTAGGTCTTTACCACAAGCTAGTGGCTGAGACAGTACCACTATCCCCATTTCATAGTTGAGAAAGCAGGCTTAGCAAGGCCAGAGAAGGCATCCACCGTGGGACTGCTGGAAAGTGGCAGAGCCAGGATTTAAATAGGGAGGTTGTATAAGTCAGTTTTCCATTATTTTAACAAAATACCTGAAATAATAAACTTCTAAAGAGTAAAGTTTTATCTTGACTCAGAGTTTTGCAGGTCAGTTGATGGTCAGTTGCCCTGATTTGGGGACAGGGGTTAGGTCACACATGATGGTGGGAGTATGTGATGAAGGAATACTTCATCTGATGAGCCCCTTACCTAAGATAAACAGGAAGCAGTCAGGATCCCAGTATTCTTTTCCAGGGCACTCCTCCAGTGACCCCCCTTCTTCCGTTAATGCCACCGACTGGAGATTAAGCATTTATAGGACATGTTATAGGACACGGAAGATCCAAATTACACTCCAGAGTTTTGAGGCACTCTTATAAATAAATGTGAGAAGTGGTGTGTATCATCTTTAATTTCCCAATAAGGAAACTAAGAAGTAAGATCAAACACCTAGAGACATAGAAAAAACAGAAGAGAAAAACTGTATTTGAGACTCAGTCTGCTGCCTTCTAAACTTTACATAGTTATTTTGGACACAGATGAGTGCTGCCCAGTTGTGAGTGGTTATTGTAAAAGCAGGGAGCCCCTCATGCACCCTAAAGCCCAGGATATCATATGATGAGGGGAATCCTGCTGGGTCACACTCCAGATAGAGCTTGGGGCTGATGCCATGGTGCGAGCACTGGACAGACAGCTGCACCCGTAGGCCCTTGGCAGCCCCTCAGTGAATCAGAAACAGGTGATGCTGTGGAGATGGGCTCAGAGGGCTTTTCTTGCTGCAGTCCTGCCTTTTCTGTGCTGGGAGGGCCCCAGCAGTTGCTCCAATTAGTCACCACTGATGGCCAGCCCTTGTGAAGAGGACCTCCAACCCAAATGAGAAAGACCTAGAGCTCCCAAGGAGAATGTGCGTAGGGAGAGGTTTGCGGAGGGGGACAGCCAGGGACATGGGCTAGTGTGGGGAGCCAGTTTGGCCATTTTTCTGTGGACTTATACCCCAGACAAAAGCAAGAAATGACAAGGACAGAAAGCTAAAATCACAAGCCCAAATTTAAATCACTGAGCTTCCCAAACCATTCAGCCTTCTAATGTCATCCTGTGCTTTAATGTTCAAAGTGGCTGTGACTCTGGTAGCTCCACAGCCAACCCTATGTAGGGTTCCATTTCCTGTTCCTCATTCTCTCTCAGCCTGTCTCTGTCTCTGTCTCTGTCTCTCTGTCTCTTGTTTCTCTTTCTCCCTCCATTTCTCTGTCTCTTTCTGTCTCTCTATCTCTGTCTCTGTCTCTCTCTCCAATGAGATCTCTGTGTAGATCCATGCACTGCTCTCCTCAGGTGTGTGAAATTTGGACAATTTGCTGCAATTCTGGAAACTTCCATTTCTCCTGCAAAACAGTAAATTGTACCTGTTCCTCTAGGGTGTTTGGGGAATTACATGAGAGAGTAGAGGAGAAAGTCCTCGCTTAGCACAGGGCCCTGTGCTCTTTTCCATCTCCCTGCCTATTGCTAGGGCCATGTGTGTGTGTGGTCTAGATGTAGCGAGATGCTGAGCTGGTTCCCCTGAGATCTCCCCTGCAGGCCCCTGTCTCTCCCCAGAGCCATGCCATGTGGTCCCAGCCAACCCACACTTCTCATTACAGGGCCGGCCTGTAATTAGACAGTTGCCTGGTTTGGGAGAATGTGCCCGTCAGCATCCAGCTCCCCTACCTTCTGGAGGCCTCTCTGCTTGTTGGAAAGACCTCGTCCCTGTGCAAGGACATCTTTGAACACTGGAAATGAGGCAAGCTATTTTCTTCCCACGGCCTTCTTTAATTTTGAGTCAGCTGAGTCAAAGCTTGTGTCACCAGAATTGTACAGGTGGATCTGGCCATGCCTGAACAGTATGCTCAAAATTTTGGTTTTGACAGGGAGGGTAAGAACTTAGTTCTAGAGAGAACTCAGTCTTTTGCCATGCTTCCAGCCCACTTCATTGCATATCCTGGGGATTTTGGGGCATGGCTGTCTTCACTCTACCATCCTACCATCTCAGCCTGAGAGGCAGGGAGGTGGGGGGTAAAAGTTCAGGCACACATTAGAATCCTGGGTTGACCTTTTTCTAACTGTGTGACCTTTGGCAAGTGATATTCCATTTGTGGACCCCAAATTCTGCATTGTAAAGTGGGGGGAATGAGCCTCACTTCTGAAGATTATTGTGAAGAGTAAATGCAAGAAAAACACTTAGATACACTAATTGCTCCAACAATGAATGATAGCTGTCCTTATTTTCTTTAGCCTGGCCTCACCCTTATCTCCTTTTTCCTCCCTAAACAGGCCTTACGTATGACTGTGCTTTTATACATACAGGTCCCTCTACACAGAATATTAATATCCTACATGATTTCACTAGCAAACTCCTATTGAGTCTTTGAGACCCAGATCAAATGTCACCTCTTCAGTGAAACTTTCCCTGATTCTGCAAGCAATCATTTACTTTGTTATCTGTACTATAATAATAATGTTTATACTTTAGGCAGCACAGTCAAATTTTGAGTTAGGCGTTAAAACTGCTCTATTCCATTATGTTAACCCTGTGGTTAGGTTAGGAGGTCAAGGCAGATAGGGCATCTACTTGTTTTTCCTGGTAATTCACAGAGTAAGTGATTTGTAATTTTTTAGGTGAATAAACAAATGACCACATAAGATAAATAAATGGATTGAAGGATGATTACATGGAAGATCAAATATTAATATAAGAAAAACACAAAGAGGCTCAAGAATCTCTTACTGTTTCCATCACTATTGCTTTCTTCAAACCCAGACTGGGTTGGAAGTTCAGGAACAGGAGGAAGGAAATACTCTACCTAGAGAGACAGTGGCACCCAGGAAACGAGACAAAGAGTGAATCTACTCCAAGAGTCTGCAGAGTGGTCTCAGGTCAATTTTTTACCCTCTGTAATACAGAAGGTTTAAAAAAGCTTCCAGGTGGTTGGTAGAAGAAAAGCACAGTCTGAAGAATGTGGAGCCCCAACTCAGTGGGTCACAGCTGATGGACCTTGAGGAAAGTGCCACTCCTTGGCCTGTGAACCCAGGGACTGGTGACATGTGCAGACACTTCCCTGGAGAGGAAAGGACCTTGACCAGAGCCACAGCTGCCTGTGAGCTGGAATGTTTCCAAGAGAGGCCCCAGGGTAAGGAGACAAGCACTGATGCTGAAGTGAACTACAAATCGTTGGTCACAGACACAGCATCAAACTCAGTGTTCCAGAGCCACCTGCCTCTTGAGTCAAAGAGGTCTTTGGTCTTCTCTTACAATATTCCCACTCTTCCATGCTCTGTGGGCTTTCTGTGCCCCTGGACTGATGCCTTCTCTTCTTTCTGGTCATGTGGTAGATGTCACCTGCTTAGAGTCTTTTGACCACCCCATCACTTTGACTAATTCTTCACTGAACCTCATTGTCTTCACAGTATGCCTTCCTACCTCTCTTGGTTACTTTTTTCTCATTGCTGAGACAAAATATCCAACCTCCAAAATTAGGGAAGAAAAGGTATATTTAGCTCACAGTTTGTGGAGATTTCAGCCCATAATCAGCTGGCTCCAAGGCAGGGTGTCATGGCTAAGATGCAGCTGTTCATGGTGGCTGCAAGCAACAAGAGCAAAAGGGAAAAAAGGGAAAGACACGCCTCCTTCCCTCCCATATATTGTGTGCTGGCTCCCTGCCACTGGGCAGATGCTGCACTCATACTGACAATCCCAGAACTAGACAATGAACCAATCAAAAAAGCTAGACTCAACTACCTTCAAAAGGCCCACCCTCCCACCACCACATGAGGCTTTGAGGGGACACCCAAACACAAACTGTAACACTACCTGACCTGGCTCATCTGCTTCTGTGCCTGTGATCTCACTCTCCTTTGACACCCCCAGCTCTGTGAAATGGTGACAGGTTCTTTTATGTCCCAGTTATACCCCCAGCTCTTGGCACAAGGCCTAATTCAGAGTGGGTCATGGGGGTTGGCTGAGTATTTGTCAAATGAGTGAGTGAAGGAATGAGTGGAAGGATGGGTGAGTATGCAAAGTCTCTAGGCCTGATCAGAAATAGGGCTCCATGACTAATAAACTATGGGTTACCTCAAACCTATGTGGAAAGAGGGAGCCTGTGATGAGACCCTGAAGCCCCTCGAGAGGATCTGATTCTTAACAGTACCCACAGCTGTACCTGTAGCATAGTGCTGGGCAAATAGCAGATGTCCAAAATATGTGTGTGCCCAGGTCCAATACACTGACCACATAGGCTACTCATGTCAGATTTCATTCTAAAGTGCAGAAGATCTTTGAGTTATGAAGGGGCTATGTCCTAATTAAATCCATCATAAGTTAAGAATATCTGAAGTTGAAAATGTATCGAGGCAAACCTTACCTGCTGAACATCCCAGCTTAGCAGCACAGTGCGCCAGTCTTGGTCATTTCCCCTCGTGATCTCAGGCTAACTGGGAGCTACTGTTTGCTGCCGAAACCCAGCATCTCAAAGGTGTATTGTACCACACAATGTTATCAGGGTAAAGACATAAATTCAAATTTCAAAGCATGGCTTCTCTTCCATGTATATGGCTCTCGCACCCTCCTGAAATCTTAGTGTTAGCTGGAGTTCAGGACCAGCTGGGTTCAAACCTTAGCGGTGGTACTTTCTCACTCTATGAGACCAAGATCATGTTTTTTACCCTCTCTGCGTCCCCATTTCCATAAGTACAAAGCAGCCCATAATGACAGTTTCCCTACTGAGTGTCATGAAGACATGCAGAGACAGAGGTTAGAAAAAGCGCTGGCACACAGTAGATGCGAGGTACGTGAACAGCCCAATATTCCGTGACTCCCGCACCTTTAAGAGCCTTGCTCGCTCCCAGAAGGCACAAGCTTATCTCAAATTTGATGCCACCTCAAATCTCCTTTCCACATACCTCACTGTCATTCTCCGTAGAGACTTTGGCGGGCATTAAGGCTCCTTTCAACACCGCCCTTCTCTCCCTGCACCACCACTTTTCCCTGGGTATGGTTACACTGGGATACAATTAGCAGGGTCCGATGTGCTGGGAAGACCTGGGAACGTGCAGACACAGTTCCTTTGGTCCAAGCTCCGCTTGGTGAGCATGGAGCAGTTGCTTACTTCATGAGCAGTGGAAATGCCAGGATAAGGAACAAAATCCCAAATAACCACTGACTCTAGCAGCTGTGAGGGTCTAGAAGGACCACTCGGGCTCTTCATCTTTGAAAATGGGGCAACTGAGGCAAGTTCAGGCCAGCATCGGGAACTCACTCTTTGTGATTTCTCAGACTCCAGAACTGCAGAGAGTTGAGCTCAGAGATGGAGGCTTTTCATGTTCTGAGAAAAAGCTGGGTGGCACTTTTAAGTAGTTTTTAAAATACCACAACTGTTTCCCAGATAATCTTAAAAACAAAAACAAATGAAGACAAAGAAGCGAAATATCTCAGACTGGCTCAAATAATGAGGCAACAGCAAGCTGGAGCATTGACTAAACCACTTTCCCCCATCCTGTCTAATCCACTGCGCTGCTGGGCAGCCCTGACCCCTTCTGAATCCCTCTGCTCACCAGGCAGCCGAGGCCACTTGGGCCTTGACCTCCACCACTATCCCTTCCTGTGGCTTTTCTAGAAGTTCCCTATCAGCTTCTCTTCCATCTTTTGGCCTAAACCAGTTTCCATGCTTATTCCTAAATCAGCCCTGGAGCTCTTATTGGACCTCAATACATCTTTATTAAGTACTTATGTAGCATAGCAATGAGCAGAACAAAATTTCCAAACATGGACTTATATTTTATCAGGAGGATAGGGGTAAAATATATTTTTAAAAAGGTAAATACACAGTCAGTAATTTTTAGATGTGATAAGTTCAAGTGCCATGAAATAAAAATGAAACAGTGAAGGGAGATGGATAATGCAAGAGGGAGAAGTTGCACTGTTAAGTGGGGTGGTGGAGGCAGAGACCCCAGGAAATGGAGACGAGGTCAGGAGTTAATGGGAGGGAGCGTAGTCCTTGGGGCCCATTCTGAGATTCTGGCTTCCAATGAGTTAAATAAGAAACTCACAGAGGATTTTGAGTGGAGGATTTTGGTCTCATTTAAGTTTGAGGTTTATGCAAATTGTGGATACAACAGTTTGCTTCTTTCCACTACTGATTAGATCCCACAGTACTACCAGTGTGTTTAACCATTTGGGTGCCGACCAGGCTGTCACAGTGAAGCTGCTTGTCAGGAGATTTTGAGTCCTGGCTGCACAGTGATACCCCTGAAAAGATTTACAAATACAGATGTCTGTGTCTCCTCCCCAGAGGCTCTGATGTAACTGGTTTGGGAAGGGGCCCAACTTCCAGATGATTCTAATGTCCAGCCAGAGTTGATGTCTGACTCAGCGCTTCTTTGACATACCCATTTTGATGTGAGCTCCCAACTTTAGATCTCTATTTTGATGTCTAATAATTATAAAATCGTGTTCAACTTCATCTGGTCCTAATCACACTCCTGACCCTGCCACAAACCTGTTACTTCAGAGTCTTCGTTGTCTTAGTAGGCACCCCACCCTCTTCCTTCTTGATTTCAAACCTTAGCATTATGCTTGTTTGGCTATTTTTATGTCTTATGTCCAGTATTTCAGGAAACCCTATTCACTACTATATTCCATAGTCACCCTCTTCAAAGCGTATCTGTATTTGGGCTGGGATGCAGCTCAGCGGTAGAGCACTTGGCTTAGTATGTGAAAGACCTAGTGTTTGATCCCTAGCAGTACCACAAAACACACACACACACACACACACACACACACACACACACATGGGCATGCCTGTGATCTCCAGAGTCTGCTATTGCTCATCATACCCACAGCTGCCATCCTCACTGAACTCCCCTTGCTCTCCATGTCTGCCTCCCCTACCTCCAGCTGTGGTGCCCAAGCCTGGATCCCATGAACTCATGTTAGAAGCTTTGCAAACTATAGATGAAAACCATCTTCATCTTGTTGATGCTTGATGCTATTTTTAGTTGTTGAGTATAATTCTGAAATTTTCATTTGTATACCCAGAATCCCCTCCTGCTCCTACTCTGGTCCCAGCTCTTCCAGAAGAGACAGCCACTTCTGGAGATGCTTAGATCAGAAGAGAACCAACATTCTCTTTCCCACCAGACACTGCGCACAAGAGTCTTAGTACTGTTCTCACATCACAGAGAAACTTAACCTGTAGTTCAAATCCTTTTGTTACTGATTTCACTTGTGACAGTTCCAAACTGGAAACAAAATGTCCGTCAAGAAACGGGCGACTGGGCAGAAAAAAATGTTAGATCCATATAACAGAATATTAACTCAGCCATAAAAATGAGCTATTGATATTTACAGCAATTTGCATGCTTCTCAAAGGCATGATGGTTCAAAAGTTGCATGCATCGTGATTCCACTTAACATGTTATTCTCAAAAAGCAGAGCTATGGTGATGAGGAACAGATCAGTGGTTGCCAGGGAATACAGGTCAGGGATAGGATGTGACTAAAAGGGCACAACATAAGAGAATCTTTTTTTATTTTGAAAGATCTTTTTTGGGGGGGTGGGAGCCATACTGAAGATCAAATGTAGGGCTTTACATATGCTAAGCTACTGAGCTATATCCCCAGCCCAAGAGAGGTTTTAGGGTGGTAGCACAGTGCTGTATGCAGATTACGGTGGTAGTTTCACAAACCTGCACATATGTTAATATTTGTAAAGCTATAAAATAAAACAGAGGGAAAGCCATTTTTATCATGATAATTTATAAATTAATTATTTAAGAACAATTTGGCTGTCCGGATGCTCAGAGCCTGCCGCACGCTGTTGGGTGTGATGGGCTGAGAGTTTAACAGCTCTCCAAGTACTTTTGTTGTGCAGCCAGGGTTGGGAGCCATTGATACTGATGGAATTAAACCCAGAGAACTTAGAATTTAAATCAAGAGCAGCAAAGGGATCCAAAGATTGAGCTCTGGGTCTTCCAAGGCACATATACTGGGAAGTGAGCAGGAACCAAGGAGAGAGCAGAAAGGGGATAATTGAATGGCTGGGGCAGGGCAGGAAGGACACTGACCTATAAGACACATTGCTGGAACTGTGGATGAGATGATGGCCCCAGGACTCAGAGAAGCCCAGAGGAAGGAAAATGGATCTCAGAATCAGCTGCTCTGGGAAGGGAAGTGACGCAGCCCTGTGACACCTTAACTTTGGCCCAGGGAGACCTATTTGGACTAATACCCTTTATGACCGTAAGAAAATAGATCTGTGTTAAATCATTAGACTTGTGGTGATTCGCTACAGGAGCAACAGGAAACCAGTTTAAACAGCCTCAAAGCAAACAAATAGGACCCTGGTTCAGACTCCTCAGCTGCATTCCACCCTGCTCTCAGATGGTCTGACTTCATACCAGTTATACCTGTCCACTGGGTCATCTTGGGCACCCTTGCCATCTCCCTGAGCCTCAGCTGTCATCTGTGAAATGCAGCTCCTAATCCTGCTGGTGTCACTAGCGTGGCTATGAGAGTGAATGCGACAATACTTGTGAAATCTCTTAGCAACCATCGTTGGCATGAAACTGGTGCTTGGTGCTATTTTTAGTTGTTGAACATAATTCTGAAACTTTCATCCTATACCCAGACCCCCTCCTGCTCCTACTAGGGTCTCAGCTCTTCCTAAAGGGACAGCTACTTTTGGCAGTGCTTAGATTAGCAGGGAATTAATGTTCTCTTTCTCATCGGCCTGGGGGCATTAGGGCCCTGAGCATGTTCTCAAAGGGAAGAATAGCAACTCAACTTGGGGTTTATATCCTTCTGTTGCTATTGCTCAGCTGGCTGGCACCTGGGAGTGACTTCATTTCTCTGAACCTCTCTCACCTTATTTGTAGAAGGCCCACAATAAGCCTTAGCACAGGGAACCAGTGGGAGAGGTAAATGGGCTCATAGCTGGGTGTGTAGCAAACGCTCAAAAAACAGCACCAATCACTGGAACCACTGGTCTCCCAAAATACGCATATGCCTTTCAACCAGGATTTGGGCCAGGTTTGTGGATCCAGGAACCCATACAATTTTCAGCATCCTTTAAACATCCAAAAAAGCATCTAATTAAGAGTGTCCCTGCTTCAAAGGCTTCAGGTAGAGCCAGTGGCACAGAGATGTCTAGCTTTTGATCTTTGCTATCAACCTCTTCTCCTCCATGATGTTTTGTACCAAATGCATCCCAGAAAAGTCCTTTCTGACCATCCTGAGTAAACCCCTATAGCCTGAGATTTTCTGGAAATGTCAGAGGCAGTGACCACCTGGGGCAGTATCCAGCAAGTCTTTCAATGAAGCAAAAGCAAAATCTTTCCTGCATGGTATCAGCGTCTTGGAATAGAACAAACATTTTATCTCCTTAGACATTAGGGTTGCCAGATTTAGCAAATAGAAACATCAAATGCCCAATTTAACGATGAGTGAAATTTTAGTATAAGTGAGTCCCACATATTGCATGGCATATTGGGAGAAATCTTATTTTATCTGGTAGCCTTGTCTGTCAGGGACCTGTCAAGTCAAGCACAGTGCCAAAAGACGCAAAATCAACATTAGCAATAGGACTCTTGGCCCTTCTTCTCCAGGCAAGAGTGTGGATATTCAAATTCAGGTTACATTTTTCAAAAGTGTCCCTGCTTTGAGAAGTACCTGACACTTTTGATTTTCAGCACAGAATAACCAATGGCAGAAGACTAAGACACAGCCACCTCCTAAGCCACGTGGTACTTGATTATCAGCCACACCTGGAGTCAGACATACAGGGTCTGAATCACAGTTTTGAGACTGACTTGTCCTCTCTGATTCTCTACTGATATTTCTTATGTCTTTGAGTGACATCATCACTAAATAGGAAAACATAAGGATAAAGTGCATGTATTGGGTGAGACTCAGTGGTAACTATTTTGATATCTTAGTCCACTCTTTGTTGCTGTAACAAAATACCTGGCACTGGGTGCTTTATAAAGACTGGAAGTTTATTTGGCTCTGGGAGGATGAGAAGCCCAATAGTATGACACCAACATCCCCTGGACACTTGGTGAGGATCTTCTTGCTGTGCCATAACATGGAGAAGGACAAAACATGAGCTGACATACAAGTGTCAATGTTTCTTCCTCTTCTCGTGAAGCCACTAAGGTCCCCATGGGCCCCACCATGATGACCTCATCTAGTACCCTACCTCCAAATCACATTTACATATGATTTCGGGATCCAGTTCCCAACACAAGGACTTTTGGGGACACACTGAAACCACACAGTACCCTCTTTGGTTTTTATTCTCCACAATTTGGAAAACAGGCATTGCCCCAAATGGTCAGACATGCTTTCCTGAAACAGGAAAATTGGAAATTATCAGGCATATATCCATGGTCACCAGCTGGGAATTTCTCCATGTGGCACCTTCTGTCCTCTGTTGAACGTGCCTGTGTTCATCATCCCTGTGGTAGAAGCCTCATTGGAGCACCCCCTTTTTCTTGCCTCTAACAGCTAAAGGCTTCTTGGCCTCAGCTGCTGATGCCCATTTTCCAGCTTCTTCTCTACATGCCAGGCACCCAGGGATCCCCCTATGGTCCCTGCAGAGTGACCTCAGCTCAGTTGACCACAGACAGCACATGGCAGGCTGTACACTGCATGTTCTAAATAAGTTGCACAATCACCTCTATGAACAGGTGTTGTCAACACCCCATTTCTGCAGATACTTAAACAGAAATCCAAAGGGACAATGTATGGTGCAGGACTGCTGCATGCTGTGTTTTACATGCGTTAGCTCATAGTTTACAGCAGGCAGAGTTTTCATCATGGCTGCATCTATTGGTGTAACACATGCAAATACCTGAGAAACAGCATTGACAATAAATCCTGTTCACCCTCAATAGCTCTGATTCCCCTCAAAACTCTTCGAGGTTTCTTAACATCTCAATTATTAACATTTTATGTCCGATGATTCACTGTGACTAGTGGTCCACCTGGGCATGGTAGGGTGCTTAGCACATCCCTGGCTTAGCACATCCCTGGCCTCTTTTGACTAGATGCCAGTGGCCCCCTCCCTCACTGACAAATATAATCATCTCCAGAAATTGTCACATGTCTTTTAGGAGTGGGAGTAGGCAAGTGGCTGTTTCAGAATAATCACAATAATAGTTTCTTGAGAATCTTTTTGAGGATATTGCTATGCACATGCGTGTGCCTTTAAAGAAAAGATGGGTTGCTATACAGGCCTCTTCCACTACTTACTTTTTAACTTAATATGCCTTGAATGTTGTTTGTGAAGTGCACACAGAATCCTTATTTCTCCTTTGAACGACTGCATGGTGTTTCTTTGCAATCACTGCTGTAAGTGATATAACAGTTCTCTAACAATGAGCATTTGAGTTGTTTCTAGTGCTTAGGCTGTTAGAAATAGTGCTTGTAAGCACACTCCAACACAAGCATCTTGATAGATACAGTCAGAACACTCACTCATGAGGGAATTTAGGGTAAACCCTTAAAAGTCAAATTGCTTGGCCAGAGTATACACACTTTAATTTTGATCTGCCACCTTGTAATTCAAAATAGTTTGTACCAAATTAGTGTACTGCAACTCATACCTTGATTAAAAGAACCAAATATGAAATGAACATTTACTGCATTTCACACTATGTTTAGTTATTTGCATGTGCTATCTTATTTAATTCTTACTAAAGTCTGGTAGCCAGGAATTGTTATTAATTCCATTTTACAAATAAAAGAATTTGCGTTTAGAGAAATTAACAATCTTTCCTAAGCTTGCCAGTATCAGTACTCAAACCTCAGCCCAGAGCTGTCTCTGACTAAAACTGTTCTCTTATCTGTTTCTTTTAACCAATACATTTAGTCTTCTTAACAATCCTTTGAGGTAGGCTCCCTTATTCCCATTTCCTAATGGGATTACTGAGGCCCAGAACAATTAAAGTTACTTGTCCGGCACCATACAACTGAACCAGGACTCTGAACCTGACTCCAGAACTCTGCTCTTCCATAAAGCTACCAATGTCACCCTTTTTGAAAAGCTTTCTGGGATTGCTCTAGCTGCCCTCGTCTGACCTTCAGTAGCAGCTCCCTAGAAATCTAAGGGAAGTCATGTGGTGACAGACCCTACAGGTAGCTCTCATTGGCTACACGTATCCCAGGTCACGTATCATACTTTGCATGGGACATCTCATTTTACATATGGCAAAAAGTCTGTAAGACAGGAAGTATTGACCTTATTTTACAGGTGAGAAGACTGAGGCCCACGGATGTTCAGTGGTGTATTCAAAGTCTTTGGAGCCAGTGCGGGCAAAGCTAGTCTTTGAACTTGAGTCTGTTTTGGTCCAAAGCTGTCCTCATTTATCCCTTCCCTGACCTAACCATTTGACTCAGGGAAGAGAGTTTTGAGAATTTTTGTTTGTTTTTGGGAAAAACAGATTTTTTCTGAATTACTATTTGGTTCAGGCTTATGAAAAAATGTCATAACACAGGTGACCTTCATGTTTTAACAACAAGCTTGATGCCTGGGGCACAATTTTTACAAGCCTGGCTAGCTCTTCCTTGTCTCTTTCTTGAGAGGAAAAGTCCCTAGAGCAGAGTATTTACCTTGACACACACACACACACACACACACACACACACACACCCCAAAAGGGAAGGAGGGAGAGAGAGGGAGAGGGAGAGGGAGAGGGAACAGAGACAGAGACAGAGACAGAGACAGAGACAGAGAGAGAGAGATTTGTTTGTACTGCTTTCCTTTAAAATGGAGGCAGACAAAACAGACAGAGGCATGGCTGAGGCTTGCAGCTAGAATTTAACAGCAAACTGAAACCTTACCAAAGTTGCTTGTGCTATTTGCTTTGGATGTTAAAAATCCTAATCCTGCCAGGATGCTAATTGTTGAGGCTTCGTAGAGTTCAGAGGAGTTTCCCAGAATGCACAGCAGGAAAGGCAGACACAAGCAAATGAGATGAGGCAGTGTGGACCTGATTCTTTTTGTTGTGCATGTGGGTTGCAGCAGCCTGGAAAGATGTAGACAGGTACATGTGAAAATACTTTGGTCACTGGATCGTGCAATGAGGAGGAAAAGGAGAATATGACTCAAAAGCTGGAGTCAAACTCAGCTTTGCCACCAGCTGTGTGACCCAGAGGAAGCTGATTATCTGGACGTGAGTCTCAGTCTCTAAAAGCTGGTTGGACTATACCATGTCATTATTTTATCCAGAATTCTGTTTCTGAGAAACACAGCCTAACAAGTGATAATGGTAATAAATGATAAAAGTAGCTAATTTTTATTAAGCATTTAGTATAAACCAAGCACTGAGCAAATTATTTTGCATGGCTAATGTCACTTACGTCCCATAGTAAATGTAAGAGCAGGATAATGTTATTAACCTCACCCTACACATGAGGAAATTGAGACTCCGGGAAGCTAAATGATTTGCTCAAGTTCCAGAGTTAAAAAATAAAACAGACAAAAAACCTGGCAGATCTACAGTTCCAAGCAAATTTGCCCATTTCCATAATCTCCTTAAGCAAAGAATAGTATCAGATGCGGCTGGCTATAGCAATGGACGCTGTCATGACCATTAGATGGGCGCTCACTTTGGGGTCACCAGAAAGCCAAGCTCTGACCTCCTTTAACTGGGTGCCTCTGGCTTAGGCTGCAAGGTAGACCTGTAACCAGATCCTCTTGGAGAGGCCCCAGCTTGCTGTTCACTGGGCTGGAAACCTGAGCTGCTCCTGAGAGGCCTGGAAGACAGCTTGGGGCCTGGAGATTGGTTCATGCTATCTCAGCTTTTACCCTTGCAGGCTAAGTGGCTTTTGGCCCTTGTTAATGGCGCCATCTCAGATCAGTGTCAGGGGAACCACTGGCCATTTGGGGGACCTTGAGAGGCGGGAAGGCAGAGGGAGGTGGAAGATGACAAGCATGCCCTCCACCCCCTTGGTCACCTAGGTGGACCAACCACTTGCTTCAGGGTAGTGCAGCAGAAATTTCAGGTAGGAAGGTTGACCAAGTTCAGGGTCCCTTTCCCTCCTGCTTATCCATTATTTGCAAATGTAAACCTCAGCTTGCCTGAGAATTCCCGGCCACTCTCCGGAAGCTGACTTGAAATATTAATAGAGGCTGATGGATTATCATCATGAATCCCATGATCTGCACTTATTGCTTTGGCTCTGTTTTATAGAAATTATTTTCCCTCTTCCCTGTGGCATATTTTCATCAGTTTCCCTTCCCGAAATCTAGCTCAAAGCAACTTGTAAATCTGTGTCCTGCCAAAATTGTGCTCTAGTCTTAATTTGAGAGAAAGAAAGTAATTGAAAATAAATTTACAAGTCAGGCATTGATCACAAAGAGGGAGCTTCTTAGATGTTTGTTTGTGGAGGTGCGTGGTATGGTAAAAAGTATCCTTGAGTCAAATAGACCAGCTCTGAGTTCCAAAGCTGCCCTTTCACAATGTCATAATAATAGCTTGCATTTGGACAAGGTGTATAGTATGCCAAAGTACTCCCACAACCACTCTATGAACTAGAAGTTATTACTATCACCTCCATTTTTCAGATGATGAGACTGAAGCATGGGGAAGTTAAATAACTTGCCCAAACTTTCATAACTTGCAAAAGGCAATTTGGTAAGCCCAGTTTCCACTTATTCAGAAAATGAGGGACAATAGTTGTAAGTTTGCGAGGTAATTTTGGGAAGATTAGTTTCTATAAGGGACAAGTGCTAAGGCACATGGAATACCCCCTCTTCCTTCCTCCCTTCTTTTCTCCCTTCCTTCCTGCCTTCTTTCATTCCTCCCTTTCTCTCTTCTTCCTTTCTTTCCAATATTCATCAAAGGCTGGAAATAAGTCAGGTCCACTGCTAAGTCCTGCAGAGATGGTGGGATCCAGGCAACATCATTGTGCTCTCAAGGTTTCTCATGAGCCTGACATCCTGCAGTGACGGGGACAGGCACTGCACAACAGTCCTCCCAACATCTTTCTCTGCTGGCACCAAGAAGGTCAGTATTCTCCTACTATGGCTTCTGTGTCCTCCCCGCTGCTGGGAGAGAGATGGCTCTTACGGCAGACTGAACCAGAGACCATTTGTCATCTGTTAGCTCTTCCTTAGTGCTTGTGACCAAAATTCTGACCAGGAATAAAGCTCAGGGAAGTGGCAGAGTTTGCTGACAGCCACACAGAAAGGAGCAAACAGCTAAGCCAGGAAGGGAATGAGGTGTATCTGACCCAAGCCTCATGATAAGATAAGGCAGCATGTTCCAAACTCAGGCATGCAGTGGAGCCAAAGTCCTGCCTCCCTTGAGCTGAAATCCCCATCCTCCATTGGCATGGGGCAGGGCATACATTCTCAGAGTAGAATCACCCTTTCCAGCCCTGCTGTGACCAATCATCGGTGTTACGGGTTCAGCACCCTTAATGATCCCTTATTCCTTCCCTTTCTTGTTAGAAACAGTGTTGAGCTCCTTTTCTGTTTTTGGCAGTTTTTGCTGGGTATATTTCCCTTTCCCAAAGTCCCCTTTATGCAAGATGCCTAAGGTTTAAAGTCAAATGGGCCAAAGTGGAAATGAGCAGACTTCCCATCTTCTATAGTGGGCACTCAGTGTGGGCATACACAGGATGCCAACCTTTTGGGAGTGAGGCCCACCAGCAACAGGGCAGACCTGCTGCTACAAAGAAAAGGGCATCTGGGCATTAGTCTCAGAAACAGGTACATTAGCCCCATTTTGCAGATAAGGCAGCTGAGTCTAAGAGAGGGATAGAATCAGAATCCCTGGTCTTATGCCCACCTGGTCAGATTTTGAATCCCAACAGACAGGACATATGACTACTATAACTGAGAATCTTACGATTGGATTCAGTCTCTACACATGCCATTCACAGTACTTTTGGATTCTGAATGTTTCAGGACCCAAAGTTAGGCTGTGACACCCAGTATTGTCATTTCTCTGAATTGATCATCAGGACACTCATAAATTTTATGAATAAGATCCTCTTGGTCTTAGAATCTTGAAGTATCTTCCCCTCCCATCCTTTTTTTTTTTTTTTTTTTTTTTATCTCATTTACCAGCACTCTTGGAGTCTTGGCCACAGACAATGAAGAATCCAGAGGACATACTCTCATCTTCTACCAAGGTACACACATAAACCCCTTCTGCTTGTGCAAATGGATACCATGGGAACTACTGTGATGCCCATTGGTTTTTTTTTAACTTACATTTATTCCTCTTTTGGTGTAAACATTTTGTTTTTCCCTTGGGGGAATGTGGTAGGTTGGAATACTCCCTTCAATTCTCCATTGTCCTTCAGAGTAATGCTCCTTTATGCCTTTACAGTGTCTCATAGTTGGTGGGTCGAGTTGATGTCCTCATGTTGAGCTTTTCATGGGACTCGCACTGACCAACGGAATGTGACTAAGCACAAGGTAACAAAACAAAACAAAACAAAACAAACAAAACAAAACACCTCTGACTGTGCTTGTGTCTTCGGTCTTCTGTCTCCTGTTATCCATGATGTGTGTTGTGATTTGGACCTTAAATATCTCCCAAGGGCCCATGTTTGAAAGGCTTAGTCCTTTGCCCGTGACACTCTTTGGGAGGTAGTGGAAATGTTAATGCTGGGGCCCAATAGAAGGAAGCTATGTCATCCAGCATGTACCTTTGAAGGGGCCATTGGGACTCTAGCTCCTTCTTTCTCTCGCTCTCTTTCTCTCCTTCATGGGTGCTATGAGGGTGAGCAGCCTTCCTATGTCACCAGTTCCTGCCATCATCCTGTACTGAGCCACCACAATGGCTAAAGTTACTGGGCTACATGATCATTTACTGAGACTTCTGAATCCATCAGCCAAAGTAAATCTTTCCTCCTTTTAAGTTGTTCATCTCAGGTGTTTTGTCAAAGCCATAGAAAGCTGACTGACACAATAAAAAAACATGTCTCCTGTTCATACAAGACGAGACACATGAAGTGCAGTCCCAGACTTGATCTGTGCCTGGAGCCAAACCCGGTCCATCCAGCAGGGGCGCAGTTGATCCTCAGAGGCACATGCAAGACAAAGAGCACAATAGCAACTGTGTCTTGTGGTTGTTACCCTGAGTTAATGCAGTCATAACTTAATCCTATAGGGGAGATCCCACCTCCACTTTTGACCCCCACCCCCTGCCTTCACCACCCAGCAGGGAGCCCATTACCCAAGCTTGGGCAGTAGGCGTATCTATGCTGATGACTCCATTTGCCACCCCAATCCCAACCTCCTCTGCCCATGGCATCCTGCTCTGAGCTCAGGCTTCTTCCTTGGCTGCAGCCTGCACTGGGCTCTGGTGACACTGTTTTCTGTCCTTGCCCCTTCGGCCAACAGGAGGTAAGAGATCCCTTTGTACCTAGTGCCAGGTGCCACAACACCCTTTGGCCTCCCTAAACTCACCCCAAAGCTCCATGATTGGATCTTCCACAAATTTATATTCGGAACCCCACCATCTGTACTTTTTGTTTCCAACTGAGACTCTGCCTCATCCAGACTGCAATTCCAGATGCATTTAGTCAAGTCATGGAAGCTTCTTTATCCCCTCCCTCAACTGACAAGATGGGGATAGAACTATTTCTCCAGGCTGTTGTGAGAGAGAAATCAGATCATGGGTGGATAGCAGCTAGTTTATACATGATTCATGGCAGCCAGTTACAGTACAGGTTAGTTCTCTGCTATTGCTACCAACTCTAACTACTACTAATATCTAATGTTAGCAGAAATGAATATTTGCAGATTGAAAGGCCCTATGGTAGATTTTCTTCCTTTGACCTTTTGATTATTTTTCTTCTTGAAATAGCAGAATAAGACACCTAGTACCATGGTGACAGTCTCTATAGAAATCCATAGCTTGTTCTCAGCACACCCACAGATGCCAGTGGGAGGCTGGCATAGATTTGGACCAATAGAGAGAAGGCATGCTTAGCCTTGTCCTGGTTACAAAGAACATTTTTTCCCCTTAGAAAAAGACCTTCCTGTCCCCAATTTGGCATCACCTAGCACTTTCCTAATGTGGGTTAATTTTCCATCAGCTCCTAGAAAGAATGTATTTCCAGTCTCTCCTGGGACAGACAAGAGTTTCAAACCAGATAAAGCAAGCTTCAGTGGAGAATATTCAGAGCCTGCTGAAGAGTTAGACTGTTCCAATTGCATCTCTGCCAAGGGGTGCAAATGTATTTGCTTGGAACAGGTAATCCTTTCAGATACTCTAATCTAGGGTTAGAAATAGACTTGGTAGCTACCAGAAATCCCTGTTGCTTTGAACCTTACTGTATGAAGCTTGCCCTAACAAAGCCTGAAAATATACTGGCCTGGGAGTGAAGCGCTTTCCTGACATGAGCCAAGGCCTCTGTCCCTTTAAGAGAGTCCTTGAGGCAGGCAGTTGGAGAATCACAGAGATGAGGGCCAGATGGCCAGCAAACAGGATGGCAGTGAGTTAGGGAGAGGGCAGCCAGTGGGGCCATCTGCTTTATCACCTTGCAATAAGAGGCCTGGGACTGGTGGCTGCAGGTGGGCTGCTTGGGGGAGGAGTGGGCACCCTGACCTGGGGCCACTCATTGATCCAAGTAGCCCAACTTCTGTCTGAAGTGGGACTCAGCGGTGCAGACCCAGCAGGCCAAAGATGGGCTGTGGAGTCGGACAGGTCTCAGCTCACATCCTGGTTGTCTGTGTCCTCTGTCAGAGCTCCCATTTCCTCATCCATAAACTGAAAAGAGAGGCTCACAAACTTACTTGTGAGGGGGAGGTAGATATGCAAGTAGAGGCTATTGTACGCATGCCAGACATTTTAATCCTCTCCTCTGGGGAGCATATAATAATTTTTCGACTGAGATGGGTACAAGGAAAATATTTCCCTGAGAGTCTAGTGTACTGGCAATCTAAAATGGAGATTCTCAAATTCTGTTTAAACACCTCCTAAAAATGCAAGTATATCACTCAAGACTCCTATCAATTACATGTAAGAGAAAACCCAGATAACCGGCTTAAATAAGATAAGGATTTACTTTTCTTTCATATCAAAGAAGTCCTGATATAAACAGTCAAAGCCTGGCATGGTAGCTCCCCTGTCATCCCTATCAAGGAGCCAAACTTTCCTACCTTTGTGTTCTGCTATTTGAAGACTGTGGCTTTCCATCAAGGTTACTGCATGGTCAGAAATGCTGCTGTGATTCCATGCTATGTGCCCACATTCCAGGCCCCAGGAAAGGATGAGAAGCGTAAGAGGCTGCATCTCTCAGGTGAGTTAGCACTTTAGGAAATGTTTTCCAGAAGCTTCTCCCAATGATTTTTACTTACTGTACATCTTACTGGGCATCTTCTACAGCAAGGGGGACTGGGAAAATTAGTAGGCAGCCCCAGTAATGTGAAGGCTTTGTTGGAAAAATAGGAGAAGGTCATCTCTGTCATAGCCAATGTCTCAGTTCCAGGAATCTTCCCCTTCCCTCAAAATGTTCTAACTGGGCTAAGACTGGGAGTATTTCTCCCTACTGTACAAGAACAAAAAAGTGACTCAGTTATTCTGTCTTCTCTACAGCTGGTTGGAGCACAGTGGTCCAGGTGTTTCTGGAAGAGCCTTGATAAGGGTAATGTCAAAAACCTGCCATAGACATCTGCCCTCAAAGGCAAAGCTGTGGTCAGAACCTGGTCTTGCCTCTGACTGGCTGAATATCCCTAGGCAAATTACTTGACTGTACCCCTCAGAGTACATCGATCTTTTTAAGGACCAATGAGATCTTCATTTAGCAAATCCAATAAATAGGTTTTCACAGTTTGCTGCCCCTTTTGAACTCACCTAACTCACCTACCACTTTAAGGCTAGTAAACCAAGCATTGGTTCATGTCCAACTTTAGGTGATATAGATTTTATAAATCAGAAGGTTTCAGGATCAGAGCCTCAGGGGGAATCACAGGGAACAGCCTAAGGCAATCAGGATAACTTTTAAAACCTCAAATATTTTGCACTATCTTACACCTGTCTGCCCTATTGGCTGTATTAGCTACCTGTTGGTTTTGGGACAAATTACCCCAAAACTTAGTGGCTTAGGAAATGACACAGCTTTACCATCTGGCAGTTTCTGTGGCTTAGGAATCTGGGTGTGGCGCGGGTGGGTCCTCTGGCTCAGAGTCACAAGGCTGTCACACAGGATAGCAGTTGAAGCTGCTGCCAACTCAAGGTTCAGTGTGGGTAGATCAGTGGCCAGATTTACTCCTGTGGTTGTTGAAAGCTCCAACTCCTTCCTGGCTGTTGGCCCCAACCTCCCTTAGTCACCTGCCACATGGGTGTCTCCACAGGGTAGCTCACACCATGGTGACTGGCTTTATCAGAACAAGTGAGAAGCCAAGAGAAGGAATATAAGCAAAGAGGAAGTCTTTACAAACTAATCTCAGACTGGCGTCTATCACCACCTCCTTGTGTTTATTAGATGTGAATTACTAGTCCGGTCTAGACTCAAGGGAAGAGATTACACATGAGCATCAATACCAGGACATGGGAGCTTGGTAGGGGCATTTTAGAAGCAGAAATTGATGCTTCATTTATCTATCCTCACTCTTAGGTTCCAGGCATAGGGCCTCTTTTATTCCATGAGCACATCTAGCTCCTCTCTACCCCAGGACCTTTGTATATGCAGATCTCTCTTCCTAGTGACTCTTCCTTTCCTCCCTCCTTAGTTGTGCTTATTTTCAGATTTCATTTCCAGCCTCATTTTTGTAAGAAGTCTTTCCCGTACAGCTCTCTGCTGAAATACAGGAAGAAGCCATGCCCTAACCACAACTCAGTCCTGGGTGACTCCGGGGTGTTGCCTTCAAGCAGGAGCCTGGACCTTGATTCTTCCCTCATACAGTGAAAGGCTTAGCACGTGGAGACCTTCTTAATCCTCCAAAAGGAAAACTTTAGATTTAGTTCATGGCTTTCCATCATCAAGGTTACTGCATGGTCAAAACCGAAGAGCTGATTCTTGCTTTAGGCGTGATCCCAGCTCAGGGTGTGTATGTTTTTCTAGTCAGGTTGCCTTTCTCATCTGTGTTCATTTATTCACTGGTAGGATGTATGATTGTCAGGACGTAAACTCAGATGTGAGATAAGTGTGCGTTTCTCTATAATCCCATGTTGAGTTTGACTTCTGATCTGGGCCTCCCTTTGGTCTCGATCTCAACCTGCTCCTCCTGTTTTTCAGAGATATCATCTATGCTTGTTGTACAAAGGTGATGAGAGGATGGATACTTGGTCTTTGATGTCACATAATATTTGTCATTTTGAGTCACTGGTCAGTGACTCTGTTCCCTGGCTCTTCCACAACCTATCTCAGGTCAGGTGACTATTACTTCTATGACTTTCTGGGGCTCGTGGGAACCACTCTGTTACACCTGTGCCTCACAAGACACTCTTATGGAGATGTCAGGTGCCCACTTCTGCTCTCTGGGTGCTTGCTGTATCCCTGAGGGCCCCTCTTCTCTTTTGCTATGAAATCCCAGTTTTGTGACTCTGCGATTTTTGCCTTTGTCTCTATACCTGGTCCACAGAGAAGAGCATATGTCTCTTTCCCAAGGACACTGACACTCTCAGAATATCCCTAAAATTCCCTTTTCACAACAACTTGGGAAACATTTTTCTGGTCTTCAGGGAAGAAACTTTGCTTATGGCATCTTCTTGTAGAATGTTTTACCTAGCTATGAATTCTTTCCAACCTCCTGAAACCTTCATCTGGAAAGCTCAGAAGCTGAGGAAGTTCAATTTTCTCCTCCTGTCTTCTGTCATACAGAATAGCCTCATGGCCAGAAAGTAGGTGAAGGCCAAGCGGGAACAGCTAATGGAGGAGGAGCCCCATTGCCCCTCACATTCATTCCATGTGTATTTGTTAGGACCTGCTGTGGGTCAGTCCCTGTTAAGGGTGCTAAGGATAACAAAATTAAGACTCAGTCCCTGAAGAACTGCAATCTTGTGGGGTAGGGGAGAATGGGCTTGTAAACTGATTCCCCCAGAACGGTGTCATCAGGATGCTTAGGGTGTGGGAGCCTTGGGGATGCATCCCTTCCTGGCTGACCACCGGGAGGCAAGTGCTAAGCTGGAAGGTAGGCTAGATCTGGAAATGCAAGCAAAGGGTAGTTCAGCAGAGCATGAAGCCTGTCCCAAGGCACAGAGCTATGATGACTGGCCTCTGAGCAGCTGCCAGCCTGTCTGGTGGAGGAGAACACAGGTTCTGTCTGCAGGCATAGCTGCAGATCAAGTTGGAGAAGTGGCAGGAATCAGGTAACGAAAGGTCTTGGGTGTCAGGCTGAGGCATTTGGACTTTTATCTTCAGGAAATGTAGACTCATGGGAGGATTTTTAGGCATGCAGTGATATGGCTGGCTTCGTGCTTTAGAAAGTTCTCCCTGGGCCATGGTGGAGGATGGGCTAGAGAGAGGGTCCCAGAGCAAAGAGTCAGCTGCAGCAAAGATGAGGGCAGGAGCACTTGGCGTCAGAGGGGTTGTGGGGTTGAAGAACTGAAGCCCAAGAGGACTCTGAGACTCCTAATGGTGCCAGTTATCAGGTTGGCAGGCAGTGATCCTAACAGAAAGAGGTCTGAGAGGAAGAAATTATTCAGTGCGGAGTCCAGTTTGGTGTCAGGAGCTCGCAGATAAGGAAACTTAGTTTTGCAGTTCTGAACATTAGCAGAAAGTTCTGGAGCATGAAAGCCCACCTAAGAAGTGTGTAAAGAGGCCAGCTCCAAATTCTAGTACTTTGCAATAGTTGCTATAGACTGTGGTCAATTAGGAAAATCCAGTTCACAGTAGCTCAAATACATGCAAGCATTAAGACCCTCAGGAGTGTCCCACAGCTCTGCTCTTCCAAGGACCTGGATTCTTTTTTCTTTCTGTTCTTCTCTCCTTAGCTGTGGGCTTTTGTCCTCTTGCTAACAAGATGGATCTTGAATCTGAAATTTCAAAATATAAATGAAATAGACCAATATTTCAGTGAAATGAAACACTGCATTTTTTTCTGGTTCCACCAGTGTGTTAGCAGTGGCACCTAAAGTGACATATAAGGTGCACAATTATCTGACAGTCTTTTAAGAGATTGCAAAACATTTAGAAGGCATCAGGGAGATGTGGAAAGAGATTTGGGGGCCACAGAGACCCTCAGGTTAATCTCAGGCTTTCTGTGAATGTTGAGCAGATCACTTCCTTTCCTGACACGCCCTTTGGGAGCCCTTGAAACAAAGAGTCAGGTGTCCATGACAAGCTCCTGTGTGCCGGTAGCTCTCACCTTATGCTGTAAACTCCTCTTTCTTCCCATAACTGTGTAAGGATAAGTCTTAAAGAACAACTGTAAGAAAGGACCAAGACCAATCCCATGAAATGAATTGCTAATAGCATAATTTCAGGCAGATGCTGGTTGGAAAGGAGAATGAATGTGTGGAGGCAAATGTAAGGAAATGGACTATTTGGCATATATACATACATATATACATATATATGTATACATACATATACACATATATACATGTATGTATATATGTGTATATGTATATATACATGTATGTGTGTGTATATATATATATATATTTTTTTTTTTTTAAATCTACCAGGCCTATATGGAGCTACTCTATTAAACACAGTTTACAAAATGGGAAGCAAGAGGGTGATACAAGAAAAAAAGTCTCCTCTGAAAGTTACCTGTGTCACCTTTGGGTCTGAGCTGTCAGCAGCAGCTTCCTCACTCCCACAGCCTCTGTTGTGTACCTCGAACTGGCAGAGCTGTGAGTCAGTGCCCACCCTGTGCCTGGTGTGCCCATGAGTCACTGTTGCCTGCCCCAGCCCCTGCCCTACCAGGTGGCTGTGATCTTTGGACATCTTTGTTTTCCTTTATGGGGAAGGATGATGCCCTCGGTGCCCTGTGTCTGTATTCTGCCTGCCTGGAACAGAAGCAAAAGGCTCTCCCTGCAAACTCCCTGTTTTCAGTGAAATGAGATGGGAGCTGGGAGGAGGGGGTGGCCTTTGAGCTCCTCTGAGGTGTGCAGAAGCCAGAATGAGGCAGCCTAAGAACCTTTCAGGATCTGCAAGACGCTCAGCTGAGCACACACAGACACTGCCAGATGCAGTTGTTATGCAAAGCAGCTTAATTGGCCCACAGGTTGGTTGAGTTTCAAACCCACAAATTATAACAATGCAAGAGAAAGAAAAACTGATTTGAAAGATTCGGTATGGGGCCCTGTAGTTTATACAAATGGAAAAGGAAAAACATGCAGAGACAGAATGGGCCTCAACTGGAAAAGATCAGCATATGCACATATATGCATACATATGTAACACGCATTAATGTGTAATAGAAGTACAACGGACATGCTTTCATATGTAAGATCTTGCATTTACATTATATTATGTGCATTTCTATGCATTAGCTGAGAGAAGGCAGGAAGAAATGCAACCATGAGTGTGGTATGGGATTGCGAGCTGTTTAAAATGCAGCCCCAGTGAAAGCTCCATAAAGATTGGAGACTGAGAAGTGAAGATCACACAGCTTATTCATTCTCAAGAGTGAGTCTATACCCAGGAGAGCAGAGTCTGCTATAGAAGTCATCTGCTGAATTGTGTCACTCAGGGAAAATATTTATTCATCTAGTCACTCACAGAGGTATCAATGGTGATACTTTGAGTGTGGGTTTAGCAACCAGAGATCACAGTTTGAATTGCTACCCCAAGAAGCTAGTAACGTTTGAAGACTTATTTAACATATTTGGATCTCGTTTTTCTCATCTACAGATAAGTATCTATTTTATGGCATGTAGAAGATGAACTTGAGTCACAGCTATGCCTAGCATAGAACTGCATCCATGATCATGTTTATGCTTTCATGGATTACTCTCCTCAGTAAAGTCTAACTGGCCGCATACTGTCTACTGGGCCCTGTATTGGACCCTGAGGCTGTAGACTTGATACATTTATTTCAAAAATATCTGCTGAGCACTATTATGTGCCTGAGAGGCACTGTGTTGGGCTTCCAGTCTGGCAAGGGGGACAGACACTGAAATAACTAAAAACAAGTAACTAGCACGAAAATCTCCTCCCAGAATGCCAGAACCTCAAGGTCTGCAGTCCAGCGGTCTTGGAACAGGGACTAGCAGCCCTGCTGCAGGTAAGAAAATGGGAACTCAGAAAGCTAAAGAGATGTGCCCGAGCCCAGCATCAGCAGTCAGTGAGTGGCAGTGCCAACGGGGAGCAGAGGCCAGCCTGACGCCAACGCCCATGTCCTTACCAATGAGCACCTCTGCCGGGTGTGTTTTCCACATGTTGAATTGGAGACACCCTGCTGGGCAGGGTCAAGAAAACATACGGACACCTGGGGCACTCATTTTCTGGAGCCCCCAGGATGAAAAGGATGTAACTCTGGGGATGCCAAGGAAGAGGCTTCAGGAGAGTCAGCACACGCTGCAGGAGAGGGGGTGGAACCTACACTAGGAAAGATCTGTTTCCTAGTGTGTGTGAATGTGTGTGTTTTCATTTATGCTCATGATTTTGGACGTTTGCACAGGGAGGGGAGGAAGGTGAGTATGCCTGTTTGTGCAGCCGTGTGTCTGTATGTAGATTTGTGTCTTCCATGTATGTATTTCTGTGTGCTTATACCCCCACCCTTGCCTCTGCTTGACTCTGTGTGTGTGTGTGTGTGTGTGTGTGTGTGTGAGGATCTGCCTATGTCAATACAACTTTGTTTTCTTTATACTTCTATGTGTGTGTGTTTCTGTGAACCTGCATATGTGCTGTTGGTGTGTGTGTGTGTGTGTGTGTGTACTTTTGGTATGTGCCTTCTGTGTTTATCTGATTGTGTGTCTCTCTGTATCTGTGGATGTGTCTATATATCGGTGAGTGTCCCTGTGTGTGCTTCTATGGGTGCACAGCGTGGCCTGACCCCTCTTCACCTACCAGCTGTCACCTTGGAGCTGATCTTCCGTGCCCTTCAGGGTCAGGGAAACTGACAACGTCAGTGGCTTAGCCTTATTTCCAACCTTGCAACTCTGTCAGGGGAAATTAAGTTGGCCTGGCATAGCCTGCTCCTGGTGATGTCATTTGGCTGTGATTGGCATGGTCTGCTCTCCGAGGTATTTGTCTTTTGATTGTTTGATGAATACCTGCCAATGTAGAGATTAAATGAATGCTAGTTTTGGGTTGTTTCTTTTCTTTTTTAAGAGTCATACCAGGGTGAAACATTAGCTGTCCATCTTCTTTGTTGTGAACTTGGGAACCAAGGTAAAGGAGAAAGAGTTTTGTGTCAATGATAATGAGACCTTGGTTCAGGCCTCCCACTTTGCCCCTTTGAAAGCTGTGTGACCTTGGGGAAGACACTGTACATCTCTGAGTGACCATGTGTTACATTGTATGATGATTCCTAGGAAGGAAAGATGCAATAATAGATTATTAAAATGTTCTCAGAAATCCATAAGGTTTCAACTGTGTGATGCCAAGGCAGGGAGGTCCAGAGGGAGGACCTTAGGCTCAGAGGGCAGACAGAAATTGTCTAGGTCGTGACTCTTTTCTTTTCCCAAAGTACAGTCCTGAGTAAGCGACTGGATCTCTCTGAGCCTCCAGTTGCTTTTCCAATAAACGGGACAGTAGGCGAGTGTGAGAGTCCCCAGACTGGGAGCTGTTACACTTTTAAACAGTGCAGCAGGGGTGATGGCAGTATCAATTTCTGCCCTCTTTCGAACTTTCAGGGAGCATAAGCAAATTAAGACTCTGGCAGCACAGGGCAAAAGGGACGGACAGTGTGATAGAAGTGATTTACTACCATTCGCCTTTACTATTTCAAGATGCGTATATCAGCAGAGTGTTCTTGGCATTGCCAGTAGTTGGCAAGCATTTTGCACTCCATCTAGAGCTCAGGGGCTGTTCTCTTCACGGACAGAAGCTGAGTATAAGGTGTCCTTCAGCCCGGAGTGGTCCAGGCTGACTTCCCCATTTCCCATCCCCGGCCCCAGCAATTGCACCCTTTCTATGTTATCTCCTTGCCTCTAGGGTGGCCTTGAGTCCCCTTTGTCTCTGAAGATGCTGTTCCCTTTGCCTGGAACACACATGGACAACATTCACTGCTTAGACAATCTGGTCTTGGCCTGAAGTCCCTCTGCCTAGGCCAAAGCAGATGTCTGGGTTCTGTGTCCCAGGGCAGCCTGGATTCACCCAGTCCTGCGTGATGTGCAGGGTATCCAAATCATCTGGTGTCCTCAGAGTTCCCTCTCATACGATGCCTTCCCAAAGGGCAGAGATGCGGCTCCCAGGAGTCCTGACTGGGCGCTCACAGAGTACATACACAGAGACCCATTATCTCATATTTTCTCTCCCACACTTTAGGTGCCAGTGCACCTGAAAATACATCATCCTTACATGAATCCATTTCTAACAACCATTTTGCTTAATAACAGATTTCAGAGCGATTCCTCTCTTTTCTTCCTATTGCACGGGGTTTTGAAGCAGATGGTCTTTCCTATATCTGCTTATTTCTAGTGACAGTGTCATGCAGAGCAAGGACAAAATCTTCCCAAGTGTTTGAGCAGCTCCCGCCTGAGTTCAGAGATAACCTGAGAGTTTGATCCAAAAACTGTGGTACCAACAGAGACCTATAGCATCAAGAGGGACTGGTTGGATTCCAATCCTTAGTTCTTACTAGCCATATGGATGCACTTTGTGACTCAGTATCCTTTTCTGTAAAATGGGGATACGAAATGTTACATGTTGCCTTTCTGGTTTTTTTTGGGGGGGGGGATTAAATGAAATCAGTTGCTCTTATTTAATGGAGAGAGTGCTCGCCATTGTGTTGCATTTGTAATCAGTGGTAATATCAAACAAGGGCCTCCACTCTGAGGATAACTGAGGCTGAGCATCTGGTTGAAATACTGTATTAGTCCATTTTTCATTTTTCAATACTGTATTAGTTCACTTTTCATTTTCAGTAGGTACTTTTAAAAAGTAAGTTTATTTAGCTCACCAGACTGGAGATTCCAGAGCATGGCACCACCATCAGCTCAGTCTTGGTGAGGTCTTGGCGATAGATGACACCACAGTGGCAGGAGGGTACCTGGCAATGACGATCACATCATAAGACAGGAAGGCAGAGCAGGAGAAGGAGTTCTTTTGTAATAACTCTCTTGCAGGAACTAATTCAGAGTCTCATGAGAAAAGCCTTTGTCACTTGTAGAAGCACCTTTCAATGCCCAAAGGACCTCTATCTTCTACTGTCCTGACACTTCCCAGCATCAAACTGGGAACCAAGTTTCCAAAACATGAAACTTTGGGGAACAAACTCAAACCATTTCCAAACCACAGCACATTTCTAGTCTCGTCGTGCAGAGCAGAACTCCTAAAATTAGGCATTAGCATTACTCTGCAATTTCAGACAAGTCTTTTTATGATTGTATGGATGTCCTCCTAGGAGAGAAGGATGGCCCACTGGTTCCTGATAAAGGCGTGAGGCCTAGGAGATTCTCACCCTTCCTTTTCCAGGTACACCCAGTTGACAGCCTATTTGACCCTCTTTTCACCTCATGATGTACCACAGAGGTCCATGAAGGTCCACCAGGTTGCCCTGCCCCAGACCCAAGTGTGACTGTGCTCACTTATAACAGTTAAGGCTGTATAGAGGTTTCCAGTTTAATTAGTGAATCTGGCCCAGGCTGTGTAGTATCTTCATGAAAGCAGGCAGCTGATAATGGACTCATAGTTTATTATCAATGGCCATGGTTGGGCTCAGATAGATGAGCTGCGATACCATGGGACTAAGACATGAGATAATGTCTCTGCTGAGGCCCATATGATTCCAGAGGAAAATTCCTTCTCAGAATGAACTGCAAAGCAGGTTACTCATTCCTGCCCCTTCCACAAGATTGCTTTGTTGCCTTTGTTAAAAGCCTTGCCAACCTTGCCCCTTGTCTACCACATCCAGTTGCAATCCCCTCACCATTGTTTTCAAATAATAAATACCAAGCTCATGGCCTTCTGCTGCCTGAGAACAACTGGTTATCCCAGATCCTTGCCTGTGCCTCTATTTCATGTCTTGGTCTTTCTTCTCGGCCATTTGACATTAATCCGGGCAGGAGATTGAGAACTCACTGCAGGGTTTCTGAATAACTAGCGCCATGGAAAGGGCCTCCAATAGGAGGTCAGCAAATTATAGTCCTCAGGCCAAATCCAGCCTACCACCTGTTTTGTTAAATAAAGTCTTAGTGCAACACAGGTTACTTGTATGTTGTCTATGGCTGCTTTAGTAATATACTGGCAAAGTTGAGTAGTTGTGACAGGCTGTAAGGCATAAAATATTTTCTCTGACCCTTTAAAGAAAAGTTTGCCAGCCTTTGGTATTATATAAAAGGCTTAAAGATGAATTTTGTTGAGCTAACCCAGAAAGTGGAGCACCATCCCTTCCTCTTTGCTCTCCTTCTGTCCTGACATGGGTTGAAAACCAGAAGAGTTTCCCCACTGTGTCTCATACATATAATCTGCCAACACCGCTGCCTCATTTGCATGCCTGCAAGGTGTCCCTGGGTGAACTGGACTAAGATCACCATGTTAGGTGGGTAAACCTCCATGACACATGTCAGTGAGCAGCCAGAGGACCTCTGTGCTGGCAAGGGCACCTAGCCCTATGGACAACACATAATCAATCAACAATAACCACTGCAACATTAAGTCTATTGATTATGTTTTCTCTTATTGTTTCCTGTCTAACCAGCTCTCCACAAAACAGGGTGATCAAACAGGCCTTGTCCCTCCCTTTCTCAAACACCTTGATGCCTCTCTACTACCCTCAGGATAAGGCCTATGTTCCTGCATGTGACAGTCAAGGCCTCTTGTGGTCTGGCCTTTGCCAGCCTCCTAGCTGCGTGTCTCCTGCTCAGTCCACATTACTGCTGAGCATTCCCAGGCCACTTGGGGTTCTTCAGACCAAGACTTCCATGTTTGTTCAGTCTTCGGGAATTGATGCATATTCATCCTTCATGAAGTACTTTGCTCTTCTCCTCATCTGCCAAATTCCTGGCCATCCTTCAGTCCCGGCATGAGCACCTCCCCTCTGTGGCATTTTCCCTGATTTGACAGGTGAGATGTGCACATTCCTGCTGTGGGTCACCTTTGTCCTCATGAACCTTAGCTCACAGACCATGAGCAGATCACAAAGGCAGTGCAGTAGATCTTGGGTGCCTTTTAAAGGTCAATGTGGCAGTGCGTTGCTCCTTATCAGTTGTAGTTAGAGCACAGGACAAAGAGCACAGGCCTTGAATTCAAGTCTGACTCTATTGTTGTTCAGTGATAACCCTGGGCAAGTGACTAAATCACTCTGTGCCTCAGTTTTCCAATTTTTAAAACAATGGTAATGATAACATTGTCCTCATAGCATGTCATGAGAATTAAATTAATGTGTGTTGAGTCTCCAAATCAAAAAAGACAAAAATCTGAAAAGCTCCAAAATTCACAATTCTTGGGTATAATGAAATAAGTAGAAAACTCTATACTATAGTACCAATTTCCATCCAAAAAATTTATATAAACATTCTATAATATTAGTTTCAGGCTATGTGTATAAGATGAAACAATGAATTTTCTGTTTAGACTTGAATCCCAACCCCAAGATGTCTCAACATGTATATGAAAATATTCCAAAATCTGAGAAGTCTGGTACAATTCTGGTTATAAGCATTTCAGATAAGGGACACATTTAATCTGAGCATACATTACATTAAAATATATAATTTATAGCATACATTTGTGTATGTATTTGTGTATGTGTATGTATAATACCTTAGAGTAATACCTGTCCACATAGTCAACATTATAAACATGCTAGCTGGTGTGTATGTGCACATGTGCATATGCATTTGTGCATGTGTGCATGTGTACATGTGAGTGTATGTGTGTGTTTGTAGTTTATGAGAAGCAATATCTAAAAACTTCCAGTCTGATGGAAATTCATTCTGACATTTATTAAAGTGATTACTTGAATATATTACGGTTTTGTTTTTCACTCTTTGACTAGACAGGGACCTCCCGGTGGGCAGTGAATGTGACTTGCTGACTTCTGTGTTCTAAGCACCCAGCAGCATGCTTTATAGGTCTTTTTGAATAAATGACAAGATGAGTCCCATATCCTGAAACTGAGCCACCCCCAAGGTCCCTTTTCTGCAGTTTCAGATCCGGCATCCTTCGTTCCCCTCCTCCACCTCCTGCTTCTCCAAGCTTATGTGAAATTTGGGTGACTTTCTCAGGAAATCTCAGGGAATACGTGAGCACATCTCACTGTCAGCGAAAGGGAGGTAAGCACGAGGAACCCTCAAGCGAGAAATGGAGTCTTCAAACTGACTCTGAGGCAAATGGAAACTCCAGCTGACCTAAGAGATTTCTATAATGAGAGAAAACCAATTTAAATGCAAATTACTCCTGGCGTGGTTAGGGCAAGGCTTCTTGCTGCAGAGAAAGTCTGGGAAAACACACTGGCTTCATCATGCGACCACCTCACCACTGGACAGGAGGGCTGTTTTATCCACTCAGGATCACAGTCTAAACTAGTGACAAAGAATCACAGGCATTGCTGGCAGCATCCCCTGGTGCCACAAGGTGCTGACTGGGAAATGGGTGTCCCCATGGGCACTACCACCTACCACACCCAAGCGGGTCAGGTGCCACACAGGCCTGCAGAGAAGAGAAGATGAGCACGCATAGGACTGACCTTGATGGCTACAGCTGAGGGCGTGCCCTGAAGTCCATTCTGGATGCGAAGAGAACTAGCATTTCATTAACTACACACCAAGCCAGAGTAATAACTACGTGTGATAGTAACTCACAAATTCCCACAGACACCCTGTGATGTAGAACCTACTATTTTCCCACTTCTACAGATAAGGCTTCAGGAGGGTAAGAAATTTGCCTGTGACTGCTGAGATTCACCCAGGAAAAAATAGTGCCAAGAAAGTGGCACTGTTCTCCTCCAGAAAGGCTGGGAATAAAGCTTCTGCAGAAGAGCATGGAAGTGCTGTGCCCAACTCTGGGTTCTGTCAGTGTGCTGATGCACACCCAGGGGTACCTTCTGCAGAGCACAGGTGCACAAGGTCAGGATGTTGTGGGTCTTGTGAGGCAGTAAAATGCAGTATTCCTCAAGGTATCAAGACCTGTGGGTTGCTGTGCTGTGTAAACTTGGGGATCTCTTTCCCTCTCTGAGCCTCATTTCCTTGTGTAAGATGAAGAGCCCCAAATTAGTCATGACTCTGACAATATAGGCTTCTGGGACTCCAGCTACCCTTAAGAACCATCACTGACCAAATGACAAAACACCTCCTTCCTTCCCTTGTCTTTACTCCACCCTACTCCTGCCCTCTCCTCTGTTGGCCCATATCTGTTGCAATGGGGCACTTTAATTTCCTCCTTTGGTTTCATAATTCAAGGACAGCACCATCTGCCACATTAAATCCACACACTCTGCTTGCCTCTTTCTTAAAATAAAGGATGGATAAAGGCTTCATCCGGTTTATTTCATGGATGGAGCAAGAGCTGGCAAAACCCAATGGGAGCAGCTTTGGTCTCAAAAGCTGCATTAATCCTCTAATCTTCTGGTAGGGCCCAGAAGCCCATTCTTTCATCTCTCTGCCTACCCCAGCCAAATCATGATGATGAGGAGGACGATAGATGACATTTACTGAAGCTTTTATTTTCTAAGCATTTTCCTAATTGTTTTGTGGGTTAATTTACTTACTGTCTCTTGCATCTCTGGGACAAAAGGCCTGACGATAATGACCCCATTTTAAAGATGCAGAAACTGTGGCCCAGGAGGTTAAACAATTTACCAAGGCCGCTTAGCCAGCAAACCACAGAGGCTGAATTTGAATCAAGGGGGAAAATGAACATACACACATAAAGATGGTCAGCCCTGGAGAACCCAGGCTTCACTGCTGAACTCCTGACCGTTGATCTTGAGTTGAGGCCATATTCTCTTTTTAAACATGTGTGTGACATGTTTTGGTTGAGGCCTTCACTGTATGCTAGTAGCTGCAATCCACGGGGGGAGCTGGCTGTAAGGGAGCACATGGGGACCTACTTCCACAGGATTGATCTAGAAACAGGTACTAAACAAGCAACTGAATAGATACTGTCACTTCAGGTGACAAGAAAGTGCCATGAAGAAAAGACAACAGGGATGTGAGAGAAAGCCAAATGTGGAGTTAAGAAAGGACCTGGCTACCGGGGCTATCAATCTCAGACGATGGAGTGTACGTGACTCTTATCTTGGGTGGTCTTATGCATTAAGGGACATTTAGTAGCACCCAGAAAGATCCCAGTAGCTCTGCCCTCTTCACTGTGATCATAGAACATTTTCAGCCACTGCCAAATGTTCCTCTGGAGGGCCAATCATCACTGGCTAACAACCGAGTGAGCTTGAGACCAGCAAGCAGCTGTGTGAGAGGAAAAGCAAGGTATCGTGGGAAGTTTCTCAGAGAACTGAGAAGCAGGAAGAAGACTGATTCAGCTGGCAGGCAGTGGGCCAGGGACAGTTGTCATTGCCATGTGTTCTTCAAAACTCTCCTGGCAGTACCTGGCAGTAATAATGGAATTTCTGCTCTGTGTCAAACACTTTACAAAGATGCACTGCACGCTCCAAGGTGCTAGGTATCAGGGTGGCTGTACAAGACACATGTGCTCCTGAAGGCAGTGGGCAGCATGAGGCTATCCATGGTGACAGAGTGTTCCAGACAGAAGGCAGGGAGAGCCACTTCAAGAGCAGTGACCAGGTAGCCTGAGACCCTGGAGAAAGCAATGGCAGAGGTGCTGTGTGAAGCGGTCAGAGGCAGCGGAAGCCTTCAGCTCCCCAGCACCCTTCCCCTCTCCTTCCCATTGCCACATCATGGGCTCACAGTTTGGTGAAGTTTCTAATGATAGTGCTCCCTAGCCTAACCAGGGGGCTGGCATGAAAGCCAAGGTTGGCCATCAGATTTTTTCTTCCCGGAATTAGAATATTGGGCAGAAAAACTCAAGGGCATTAAATGGTCATAGTCAATTTTTCTAATGGAACAAAGCACACTCTTTGTTCTGGCATTAATTTTAACTATCTCAACTCCCTAGGAAGCAGTTGTGTGTACGCTTCTCTCAAGGTCTAGGTTTTCAGCTTTTTATTCAAATGCCCTCACTCTTCGCTACAGGGAATTGAACTCAGGGTCTTTGCCTTGTGCTACATCAACAGCAATTGTTTGTTTGTTTATTTATTTATTTGCTTGCTTGCTTGCTTGCTTGCATGTTGATTTATTATTTTGAGAAAGGGTATCACTATATTGCTCAGGCTGAACTCAAAACTTGTGAATCTCCTGCCTCAGCCTCCCAGAGTATTAGGATTATAGGCACATACCGCCACTCCCAAATTTTCTAAAGTCCTTTTAATGTACATCTACTTAATTCACCAGAGTGAGTTTTTGATGCTCAAAGTGGCAATTAAAATATAAATGAACAACACAATATGAACAGGGGCAAGAGAGTGTAGGTGTTTCTGATTCATTGCACTAACTGCTTTGTATTTAATAAACTCTGCATGTCTCTTTCTCTCCTGGTTGTAGTTAAGGTTGGTTTCAACACCAGGACTGTGTCTTCCCCTCTTCATATCCGCAGTACTGAGTTAGTGGCTTTTCTTTCTTTGTGCTCACCATGGATTGTAATTCTAGTCATTCCTTAGTGTCCATGGAGAACTGGTTCCAGAATCCTGGTAGATACCAAAGCCATAGAGGATCATGTCTGTTATCCAAGATGGCTTAGTATTTACATAGGACCTATGTACATCATCCTGTGCACACACTTAAATTGCCTCTGGGTTACTTATAATACCAAATACAGTGTCAGGACTGTGTACATTGTCATTATACTATTTTACTGAGGAACAATTACAAGAAAAGAGTCTGCACATTTTCAGTACAAATGTAATTTTTTTCAAATATTTTCAGTTCAAAGAATTGAGTCTACAGACAAAGGAGCCATAGATACAAGGGGCCAACTGTATGCATTTCTTTGTGAGATCATTTATTTAATGTCATCCTTTTTCACCATGTGGGGGCCCTTGAAGATAGAAAGCAGGAAGCTTACTCTAACCAGTGGACCCATCGATCAGGCCAGTATAACTTGGCCTGGAGAATTTCTGGGGACATGGACTTCCAGGGTTGAAAGTGAGAAAGTCACAGGCAAATTGGGACAGTACCCTTCTGTGTCTGGCATACAGAAAAACTTGAAGCACTATTGATGCTAGTCACTCAAGAAACATATGTTGACATGAGCTAAGATTAACTATAGAGGCAGCCACGCATATTCTTGCATTCCAAAATATTTCCTCATGCATACTGCATGCCAGGTTACCAACCCATTGGGAAGACACAGAGGATTGAAAGAAAAGAAATATTGGCAGCCATGGCTGCTATAGACTCAGATTGCAGGGGGTCTTGAGAGATAGGCTCAGAAACATGGGAACATGCACAGCCTCACCAATTTAGGGGCACAAAGGAGACACCAAGAAAGGGATACTTTAGGGGTGATGCATTGGCAGCTCCTCCCTGACTCCCTGACAAAGCAAACATCTACAAAGAGAATCAGCAGAAGACATTGAGAGAGGGGATGGAACTTAAAGTTAGCAAGTTATTTGATTGTTTCCTTCTAAATTCTGTGCTGTGTAGAGAAAAGGGGTTAGAAACTTCCCTTTTCATCTCAGGCACAGCCATCTGCTCTGTTCAATGAGCAGAAAAATCCACCCCCGGGAAACGTGAATTTATTTGTGAGTATGTGATGAGTCCCACATCTTAGCTTTGCCTGGAGAGCCAGTGACCCAAACCATCTCACAGGGTAAACTTGATGAATTACAACCCTGTTTCACTAGTAGGTGAGAAACACATTTTTATGGAGCTGCTATAGATAATGTTTATGTCTTCCAACTTACAAATTCTTGTATTAAAATCTAATCTCCAAGGCAAAAGTATTAGGAGTGGGAGCATTTGTTAGGTGATTAGGTAATGAAGTAAGATCCACAAGAATGGAATTAGTACCCTTACTTAAAAGCCCCAGAAAGCTCTCTCATCCTTTTGCCATGTGAGGATGTAGCAAGAAGGACTAATGTATGAAGCAAAATATAAGCCCTCATCAAATACTAGATCCATTGATCTTGGACTTCCAAACCCTAGCATTGTGAGGAGTAAACTTGTGTTCTTTGTAAGCCACACAGTTACAGCATTCTGTTATAGCAGAATGAATGGGCCAAGACATGAGCCAAACAAAATTTTAGATGGCCTTTCACAGAATTTTAGGGCCTAGAAAACCTTAGAAAAGAACATTTCTCTAATTTAGTTCCCTCATTTCAAACCAGGGAAAGCATCTTTCTAAAATGATCTATAAGTGACAAGCCAAGGCTGGGCTATTTTCTCCTTAGCTCCTCTCACATAAAAGAACTAAATCACATAAAAGGGGGTCCCTTGTCTCTCAAGGTCAGAAGGTTCTAGAAAAAAAAAAAACACTAAATCTTGTAGTGAGTTTTTTTTTTTCCTGTTTAAATTCTCTTTTAAATTCTTCCCATTACACCAAGAAGAAAAATCTCACTGTGGGACTAAGAGGTCTTTAACACCTCAGTAAAATGTTGACACCTCTCCAAATCTCCTTTTTAAATGGAAATCAAATAGGCCTCAAGCCCAGAGTCTTTGATGGGCAACGTGTTCCTCTAGAATTTAATAATATTGCCTTATTTTCATGGCATTTCTTTTTGTGGCTAGTTTCTATTTGTGGTAGATATTATTGGTTTTCCACTTATGGTAGTAAGTTTCTTTTTGAAGAAATCACTTTAAGTTTTCAATTCAAGACAAACTAAAGAAAAACAATGAAGGATAGGCTAGAATACATGGTCTGTAGCTATGGAAAAATAATTGATGATCCTGAAAACAGTTGAAATTTGAGACAGTGTTGGAGGTCAGAGGGAGTCTAACTTCAGGGCTATTCACTAGACTAGGCCCCACTCATGTCATTAAGAGAATCTCCAGCCTGAAATTGAAAAAGGTAACTTCCTAAATGAATTAGAGACAGGGACATGATAATGCTAGGAAGTTCTTCACATGACCTCGAACAGACAAAAACCTTTGGAGATGAGAGAGAATAGCTCTGTTGTTGAATTTGGCAAAGGGCTGATTGGTAAGGGCTTCTATAATCTAAATAAAATGGTGCCTAGCACATTTATATATGTTGCTATGAATAATAACTTTGTTAGTCAGCTTTTTCTCACTGTGATGAAACACCTAAGATAATCTACTTATGAGGAAGAACAATGTGTCTTGGATCATGGTTTCCAAGGTGTCACTACATGGTTGGTAGACACTATTGCTTCTGGGCTGTGGCAAGGCAACACATTATGGTGGGAGCATGTAGCAGAACCTATTCACTTCGAGGCACTCGGAAGCAAAAAGAGAGGCCAGAAGGGGCTGGGATCCTAATATTCCCTTGCAGAACACACCTCCAATGACCTAACCTCCTTCCACTAAGCCCCACCTCCTAAAGGTTCCTCCATCTCCCTATAGTGCATGGAATGGGGTCCAAGCCTTCAGTACCATGGGCTTTTGAAGGACATTTCAGACTCAAACCATTGCAACCACTGATGTAGTTAGTAGCAATGATGGTAGAATGATGGCAGCAGCTATGGCTTACTGAGTCTCGGTGTTAAGCTTTTCACATGCTTCTGAGCATGTTCACAGAACTCCATTAACATCTCTATATGAGCAAGTAGCCCTTTTCCAAAGTGCATGGGACCGAAGTACTTCAGATTTTGGAATATTTATGTATTCACCATGAGCTATTTTGGAGATGAGACCCATGTTGGAATATAAAATTCATTTATATTTCATACATACCTTATACATCTAGCCTAAAAGTAACTGTATGAAATATTTTAAAATAATTTTATGCATGAAATGGAATTTCTATACATTGAACTATCAGATTTCATGAATGGAACTTTCTACTTGTGGTATAAAACTTTGCGTGGTTTGTATTTTAGAGTATTTCAGGTTTCAGACTGTTTGACTAGGGATGTTCATTATGTGATGTTAGTGCAAATAATGTGTAACAAGTAAGCAGCATGAACCAAGTATCGAGGTCTCTTCAAAACGCTTCTTCATTCATTTAATCCTGACAATAAACCAAGGAAACAAGTGTTCTGGTCCCACTTTACAGATTAGAAAACCAAAGTGGAAAGAGGCTCAGGAGGTCAGAGACCGTAGTAAGTAATAGAGGCAGAGTCAAGACCAGACATGCTGGCTTTTGAACCTGAGCTCAACCATGACACTCAATGGAGATGAGTGAGCAATGGCTTCCTGTTTGTCATGGAAGAGGACACCTGGCTGCTAAATTGGTGAGTCAGCTATCCCCTCCTCAAAAGTGAGTTACTGCACTAATTCAACCAATATAAGATATGATCCAAAATATGGTATTTAAATAAAATATTGAACATTTTATTACAGTAAGGCACATATTACCATTAACCACCCTCAACATACTCCTCCCTGCTTTGAACATGCTTATCCCATTCTTCAGGTCTTGCCAGTTTAAGAAGCAGTTCTGAGGGTCCTCCTTCAGGACTGACTATGGCTGCCTTGATCTGTCTTGAATCAGTTTAAAATATTTGTAGCAATTTCTGTTGGATAAAAACATTATGATGTGTCTTCATCTACCTTCTTCACTGGGCCAGACACTGTGTAACTTCTGGCTCTTTCTCCAGGCAAAAATGAGCATGAAAAGTAAATGTCTTGAATTGGTTCAGGACATCACAGCAATAAAGAGGAACTGAAGACACTCATGGAAGAGGACTTCAAGAACTGCTTCAGAAAGTGAGAAAGGTGATGGGATAAGTGTGTTAGAAGAAGCAAAGGGGAGTATTTTGAGGGAGATTAATGGCAGTGTGACCTTAACTGCAATATATTTAAAAATTAAATATTCATGAGATGGAGGGAGGAGAAAAAGAAGGGAGGGAAAGAAAGTGGAAAAAGAAAAAGAATTGAAGGAGGGAAAAGTGATGAAAATAGAGCTTTTGCAAGTGCAAAGAAGACTGAGTATTGGAAGGAGCATGGAGGGAGTATGAGAGGATGGAAATTTAAAAGAAATTAAGATATATTACGTACATGTACCAACTCCTGTGATAAAGGAAATCATTATGTATTGCAAACATGTACCAATAAAATAAATAGTTATCCTATTTTGTTCACATCTTTGTATTTATCAAGCATTTACCATGAAGGAAAAATTATTCTTCCTGCGTTCGTTATCTGCAGTAGGGAGCAGTGGATCCATCTCTGCCCTCCCCCAGGTAGAGAACTTACCCTCCATACTTCTTATCCAGTCTCTGGGCTATGTAGACAAATGTAATTCAGACCTAGCCGTGAGCCTGGCTATGTAGAAGAATTAGAAAACTTGGAGTCATAGAATCTTGATTCTGGTCCCAGTTTAGCATTTTTTGTCTAAGTCTCTTTTTATCTACCAACTTCAATTTCCTCACCTAAAAATGGTGCTAATTAACATGGTCTGGCAGAACTCACAGGGAATGTTGAAAATCAGATGACACAGTACAGGAAGGGGTCTTTTTGAGCTGAATGGTAGCCATAAACTGGGTATCACAGCACACGCCTATAGTCTCAGTGCTCCAGAAAACCTAGGTAAGTAGATCATAAGTTCAAGTCCAGTTTGGGAAAACTAGTGAGATTTTGTCTCAAAATAAAAAAATGAAATAGCTGCCTACTTGAGTGGGAAGCTTTGGGTTCATGGCCTAGTACTGTTATTTCAGGGAGCTTCTTCTAAAAGCAGCTTGCCAAATAAACATTGACAGGTGATGGGTTATTTGCCTCTCCTGGAGTTAGGTTCTAGTTTCTTCTAGTCTTAAACAAAGAATTGAATAAAATGAGCTAAAAATCAGTTGCCAAGTTTATTTGAAAAAGTAAAAGTGAAACATCGGAGAGAAACTGACTCTGCAGAGTGATCCTGGACCAAGTGAAAAATGAAGGCAAGATAAAAGTACACCCTGGAGGACGCAAGGTGGGATAGCACAAGGAAAGCCACAGTGGAGAGCTCCTCTTGACATCTGTGACATTTATGACATCCACGTTTTTGGGAAACCCATGAGAACTTCTACATATGGGTCCTGAGAGGTGATGCTAGAATGCAATGCCTCAGGCTGATGTCACGTCTGGGTCATCCTATGTAAACCTGCTCAGGGTCTCATGAGAAGTTGACATGTAGGGCTTTGGGAACTGTTCTGCGTATGTGTTCCAGGATCTTGTTAACAGGTCATGTCTACTTCCCCAGCCAGCTTTGCCATGTCCTAATTGCCCATTTCATTTTCTCCTGAGAGACACATAATTTTTATGGAGTGCTGAGGAGTGGAGATCTCTATCTTCTATAGCTTCTTCAAGCTGGAAAGGCCTGTAAACCCTGTGGAGGATCACATGTTCTCTAAATATCTTGGGGTTCTGGGGCTCTCTGGCTGGATTGAAGAAAGAAAAACCTATCATAAAAAAATAAAAAAAGTCAGTGATCACTGAGCTGCCTGTTGGACAGGAGAAGCTTCACTATTAGCCCAAAAATGAAGATCAGGTCAGATTGCCATGTTTCCTGTAGCAGCACTGGAGTCTTACTTTTGAAGAGAAATCTCAGTTCTTCCAGAGGCTCACACAAGTAGCTTTCTCCTTTTGGGTGATCTTATTGTTGAGACAATTCAGATGGCACTGGCTTTATTTTTAAAAAAAATGAGTCAAATTATCTATCTGCCATCTTAACTGCAATGGATGTGGCAAGGATTACTGAGAAGGGGCCCTTTCATTTTGGCTTTAATTAGTCAGTGGGTGTCCCTTGCAAGCTTTTACAAGCACTTGGTCTCCAGGATGGACAGTAGGTGGTCCTCCTCAGCCAGGATCTGGAAGGACCCTGTTCTTATACATTTGGATAGCCTGTTGTTCTTGGCCCATATTAATGAACCGTGTGGTCTTTGATTTACTATCATATCAGAGACTAGAAATGGCCTCCTATATAATATCATAATGGGATCAAACTTATCCCAGTTTGGAGCATGGTATGAATCCTCATGAGTGCTATTGGCAGCAATTGGAGCCAAGAACTCAGATACACATTGGTAAAGTTTTGCTTTAGGGTCTGACTCTCTTTCCATTAGATTGAGGCTGCCTTATTTGTAAAGGCTTTGCCACCCGCTGAGTTATTATGGAGGTAAAGCAAGGTCCATTGTCACTCTGGAGGGACTGGAAGACTAGCACACAATTCAGCATTCAGATGCTACAAACCAGGCCATCCCCAGGAAGGAGTGAAGCTGCTGCTTGGTGGCAGGAAGCCCAAGATAACAGATAGCCTGGATCTGGTCCTTAGATGGCTGTCATTCCCCAGATATAAGAATAGATCCCAGATATTGAGCTTTCTGGAGGAATATCTGAGTCCTTTCTTTGGAGATTTTATATCCCTTCTTTGGTAGACAGTTGAGAGTCTCTATAGTGTTAAGAGTTAGATAATTCCTTAGTTGGGCTACAAACTAGAATATCATCTATATACTATGGGATGACTCCCTGCTTAAGCTTTAAATTCCTCAAGTCTTTCTCTAGTGTGTGAGCAAAAAGTTGAGGATCTAGCCCCTTGTGGGAGAACTGTCCAACTATATTGCTGCTTTTCTCTTGAAATAGGACATTCTCATTCAAAGACAAGCAGAAATTGGGAGTGTGGATGTAGGGAGATGGACAAAAATGCATCTTTATATCTAAGACTGAGAATCAGTTACTGTGCCCTGAAATTTGGGAAAGAATTGTATATGGATCTGCCACTGGAGCATGGATTGGAACGGCAGCTTTGTTAATGAGGCAGAGGTCTCGAATCATCCATCATTCTTCTGAGAGCCTCAGAACAGGAAGAATGGGAGTATTGCAAGGGTACTGACAAGGCTTCAGGAGGCCATGTTTGAGAAACTTGTCTATGAGTGTCTGGAAGCTTTACATGTCTCTTCCCTGACTGGGTCCTGTTTTTGGTGAGGAAATCAGCTGGGAACTTTTAGTCTTAGAGCTATTGGCATAGCAGAATTTGCCCCACCAGGTTCCACCATACCATGCAGCAGGACTCGCTTGTTGACTAATTTGTTCAGGGAGACCTGGTGTAGTCCCAACACATAAAATCTATTATGACCTTAGCCATATTTGAGAATTGCACTCCCAATTCCAGTTTTGTTAATAAATTTCTTCCTAGCAAGGAAATAGGACACTGTGGAGCAATTAAAAACTCACTGTTAGACATTTGACTTTCAAAGTGACATGTCAGAGGAGGGGTAAAGAATCTTTACTAGGAGTCCCTTTTACCACAACCACAGCTGTAGACTTAGAGGAGAGTTTTCCAGGGAGAGAAGTAAACACAGAAAGAGCTGACCCTGTATTGATAAGCAGTCGATTTGGCTCACATATGATGCCTAAGATTAGCCTGGGTTCTTCGAGGAGAGGGTGCTATCTATGGACAGGGGCACTGCAGGTTCCCCTGGGCCTCTTCAGTTGTCAGAGCAAGCAGTGAAGATTCTGGCTGGCTTAGGCCCTCTCTGAGACTGGGGACAGTCACACTCCAATGCCATGAATTAGGCACATTTTCTGCCTCACATACAGAATAGGGCACAGGCATTGGCTTAGAGCCCACTGTTCAATCCTCTTGCACTTAAAACAGACATTCTTCTCCTGGCTGTGCCTGGGTTCTTCCTTAGACAGCCTGTATGGGTTTAAAGCATCGTCAATTGCAACAGCCATAGCCTAGCTTTCCTATTTTGTCTCTCCTCTGGGCCCCAACTGTTGAACACAGAAAGGGCCAAGTCCAGCAATTGGGCTATTGGTGTCTGTGGCTCCATATGAGGTTTTTGTAGCTTATGCCAAATATCTGGAGCTGACTGACAGAGGAAATGATGTCCCACTACTGCTTCTCCCTGCCCTGGAGGGTGGATCTATATTTGCATATTTATAAAAGATTTCTACTGATCAGTTACAGAAGAAACCCAGAGTTTCCTCTGTGGCCCATATGACCCCACACACTTTATCGGAGTTCATAGACTTTTAAATTTCCATGATAAGAGCAGCTAACATTTGAACATCATTTCTAATCCATGACTAATATTAGAGTCCCAGTATGTTTCAATTGGAGGAAGAATAACTATTCCAGGGGGGGCTTTCTTCCATTTTCCAAGTGTATTGGTCATCTGCATAGTTCCTTGCCTCTTAAAAGATTCTTTGTCTTTCAACTTGGGTACAGCAAATGCATAAGATGAACTGGACGTCTCACTCTGATAAAAGCAAGGGTCAAAGTTTGAAAGCCCCTGCAAACTTACTGTGGTACTTTGACTGTTGGCCTAGTCTTTCTTTGCACTGCTAAATACTTAACAACTGAAAAAGAGACCTATACTCGAGTATTCCGTCCTGCCCCCAGGACTTCTCTTAGGGGCAGGACAAGTTGTGGATTAGGTGAGTAAGAAGTACCACTTTGGATTTGACCTGCAGGGTTTAAAGTTGTCTGAGAAACATGATGAGGGGGCTGAGGAATGCCAGGCTCCTCTGGGGGCACTGGGCTCTAAAGGAGTTCCTGAGTCATTTGAGGGGTGGACTTGATTTCTTGGCATGGGGACTACAAAAAGCAGTTTGAGGAGGCCTCCGAGTTCCATCAAGCAGATCAGAGGGACCCATAGCCCCCTAAGAGAAAAAGTGGGGGTCTCAGGATGGGGTCATTAAGAATATCTTCCCCTCCTTGGGAGGGACACTCTAAACCATAGTTCCCAAGCATTCCCTTTGATAGTCACAGAAGCCTGAACATAAGGCATTTCATTCCACCTTGCATGTTTTAAGGAGAAAGCCTGTAATTGGAAAATAGTCTCATAATTTAAAGCACCATCTCATACTCATCTCTCACCACCTCCCAGTTTGTAATGGACCCACACCATACTGTGTAAGTAGTTAAGCTGTTTCTGTTTTAGATTGTCGGGATCAAACTCTTCCCACTTATTGAGAATATGGCCTAGTGGTGAAGTCAGTGAAATTCGCATGGTGGCAAAATCCAAGAGGCTTCCCACTGGCTTGGCTTAGAACCTACAGAGACAAGGAGACAACTAGATCTTGACTTCTTAACATGAAGTCCTGCACAGAAGGAGACCCGAGGGTTCCATAAACCATATCTTATGAGACCTTAATGCAGTTCAGAAAGACATCTGTCTCTAAGTGATGCTGGCATTATTAAGCACAGAAGAAAGTCCCTCCTCCTGGGGGCTTTTGTTTCCATTTTTGGACCCTTTAACTCACAAGGGACAAGGGGCAAAGTCACTTGCTGGCCTTACCTAGTCCTTTAACTCCTGTGACCTAATGGGTAGAATGTCCCCAAGCAAAGTTCCTTTAGCCACTTAGTTGAGCCTCTTGATGGTTCCACTTGCATTTCATGTCCCTTGATGACTCTACTTGTATTCTGAGCCCCTGGGTGGGTCAGCTGGTGTTTTAAGTCCCTTAACAAGAATGGAACCAAATGGGAAAAATGAGACAAAGTGAAACAAAATAAAACATAAAACAAAGCAAAGCAAAGCAAAGCATAAAACAAAGAACAGGGATGGCTCTGTTTTTGTATACTCACAGTGTCTTTAATTAAATTTTAAATGCTGCCTATTTGTTCTGCTCAGGTCATCAGGCATAGGGTTTTAAATTACCTGCACTTAGACAAGGAAGAAATCCAGCCAGCAAGGTCTAGTCCTAAGCAGGATTTGAGACAGAGAGGAGGTGAGTTAGCTAAAGACCGAACAGACCCTCCCAGCCATTGCCCAGCCCAGGCAAAAGTCTTGGGCCTTTAAGACAGACAAAATTTTCTTTTTTGTGTGAAGAATAGCTACTATGCCAGCTAAAATAATTAAAAAATAAGGAGTTTCTCAAAATCAAAGGCTTAGCTCAGAAGGCCAGTTAGTAAAAAAGAAAAACATGGTGGTAACTGACATAAGTCCGTGTCTAGCCACAAGATAGGGCACTCCTAATCCTAGTGTCACAACAAAGCACAAACAAAATCCATTTACAAAACCAAGGCAAGTGGAAACCTCATTGATTTCCATAAAAGAATAGCAAAGTATGACCAACAAACAAATGGACAACAAGGACCTGTGGAATGAGCATAAGCAGCTAGAAAAAGCCCCCCAGTGGACATTTCCTTCCCCATCTACATGGTTGGGCCAGGAAGGCCCTATACCGTGTCTTGATAAGAGTCCCCTTGTTCCTGGCTTAAGGCAGAGTGTGAGGGAAAGACGGAACAAAAAACAAAACAAAACACAACAAAGATTATGCTCAATATGGGCCTTACTTTGGTCTCCAGTTCCTGAGCCTTAACTCCCATCTGGCTTGCCAAAATGTTATCAGGTAGTTCCTTCTGAAAGTAGCTCGCCAAATAAAAACTCCAAATAAACATTCCCAGGGTTTAGGTTGCTTGCCTCTCCTTCTGGAGTTAGGTTCCCAGTTCTTCTAGTTTTGAACAAAGAATTGAATGAAACAGACAAAAAAGAAAAAAAAAAAAGCCTGTGTCAAAGTTTATTTGAAAAAGCAAAAGTAAAGAGTGAGGAAGAAACTGGTTCTGCAGAGCGAGCTTGGCCTGAGCAAAAGAGGAAAAAGCAAGATAAAAGTACACCCTGAAGGATGCAGGGTGGGTGGTCATGAGGACAGCCGCGGTCGCGGACTCCTCTTGGTGTGTATGCCCTTTTATGTCATTCACATCATGAGGGAGCTCATGGGAACTTTTACATTGGGTCCTAAGAGACAGTGATGGAGTCCCATGCCTCAGGCCGATGTCACGTCTAGGCCATTTTATTGAAAACCTGCTCAAGTTCTCACAAGAAGTCCATCTGAAGGGCTTTGGGAACTATTCTGAATGTGTGTTTCAGGATCTCGTAATTAACAGGTCACACTTCCTTCCCTAGCCAACTATGCTGTGCCCTAATCTCCTATCTTATTACTATTAGCTGGGGAAAAAAAAAGATTTGTTAAAGTTGCTCTTTAGTACTTTTTTCTCTTAAAGTTACTATTTAAAACTTTATTTTAAGTTTTAATTGACATACTGTTAATTATGGAAGCATACATGTGCTTTCAAATGTTAGCACATATTTGGAAGATAGAGCAGGATAATTCGAAACATGTATACTCTTGTGATGAGATTATACAGGCTAACCTCACGGCAATAGAAGTCGCTAGATCTGGGAAGAGCAGAAGGAACGGAATAGAAAGTTAGGATAAGGGGGGCTGGAGTTAGAGAGGAAGAATGAGTTCTGGCATTCTATGGCAGAGACAGGTGACAATAGTATACCATCACTTATTGTATGTTTCAAAAGACCTAGAAGCATCTGAAGGTTCTCAACAGAGAAATCGTATGTCTTGGAGGATAGGGAAATACTCTCTGGTGAGGTCTTTGGAAAACAGGAATGATTATTGGTCTCAATATTAAAAATGTGGAATTATAGAATAGCACACAGAAACAAAAAAGGCTTATTACTCCAGTACTCTTGGGTAATCTCCGCTGACCTGATGGTGTATATCTACTATACATAAATATGAGTGGAAATATAATATGAGTGGCATATATAAATATGAGTGGAAATATAATCATTGCCTCTGTGAAAACCCAGTAGCTCCCCACAACACCTGGGATAAAATCAAAAATTCTTATAAACATCCAGTCTTGCCTGTCCATCTTTACATGACCTGGTCTGTAGCCGTTCCTCTTGTGTTATCTCTCCCTACTTACACAATACTTACCTTCTTTCTTTCCCCACTACACACCAATCACACAGCTCCTCAAGACTTTGGTCTCTGCCTGAAACACTCTTTCCCGGGCCTTCATAGCTGGGTTTTTTTTTTCAGGATGCAGGTCATACTCAAAATGTTACCTCCTTGGATTATCCATCCTCCACCACTCACTTTGAACCATTGCGTCTTACGTGGTGGTTTATTACCCTTTCCCTCATGGTGTGATATTGCCCTCTATTTGTTCCACATTTGTTGATTGCCTGGCTCCCCCACTTCATACACTGGACATGCCCCTCTTTGTGTTCCCAGCATTTAGAATAGTGCTAAGCACATAGACATATTCATTAATATTTAATAAGGGAATGCATTGAATTAATGTATTTACAAGATAGGATCCCACAAGAATGTTTTGTTACCTGACTTCTTTTTTTTACTTTCCATGATGTGATCACATTGTCTTTTAGTACTAATATAATGTTGTGTGATATAGATGTATTATAAGGCTTAACCAAGCTTATTATTAGCTAAGTAGCACATTTCTATGTTTGGAAATTAATACTACATTCCTCAATGACCATCCTTGTCCATACATAATGTCTTGCATCTCTCCATCACAATTTCCCTAGGATTAACTCCTAGTGATGAAATTGTAGGATCAAAGCATCACGAAGCTTTAACCTGCTTGGCATATCTTGCCAAACTGGCCTGTAGAAAGGTCATACCATCAGTAGGTTTGCTTTAGTGATTCTCAAGTTTGAGATCTTCTCAGTGGACCATGGAATGTCATTATTTCCACTTACCTAGGAGAGCTAAGACTAAGTCATTGCATAAGACAGATCATACTTTTTTTCTCCGGAGAAATCATCTCCTTTTGCAATAATGACAACTATTAGCCCTTGCTGACCATATGCAGTGTGGAATATGTAGGTATGATCTATGCAGTGAGCTATCAAGGCAGAATTCACATCTTCAAGGTTGAGAAGTTTATCAGTTCTGGAAACCACTATGGTCTACCTTATGTAGACTCAAGGAACTGAATTTTTCTCCTTTTAGTGCCCAAACACACCTTGGGCTCAGTTAGCTGACTTCTTCTGAACCTTGCTCTTACTTGGCCAAGTCTTCTGTGTTGTTGCTGCTTAACTTGCCTTCACTTTATATCCTACTCCATTTTATCACATATTCTAGAAACTTCCTTCCACGGTCCAGCCTCTCTTCTGATATTTAATTATCCTTGTATTGCTTGTATTCTGCTATGCCCGAGTAAGTTGAAATCTCCAACTGAGTGTTTTTCACCTTCTGGAACGTCTTTCATAGTTTCATAGGATTTGAGGGGAGAATTGGCACTGAGGTGGAACCTCAACTCTGCCACTTAGCTCTGTGGTTTGGGACAACAGAGTCAACTCTTCTGTACCTCAGTTTCCCCATAAAATGGGATCATACTAGTACTGATATAAAAGGATTGTTCTAATAATTCAAAAGATATAAGTTATTTAGTCCCTGGCACAGAATAATCATTAAAAATAGCAAGAATGCAGTATTTATCTTAATTTTGCTTTTCTGTGCCTCTAACAAAGGGTGAGCCAGTAACACGTACAATATTAAAGGAAATATTTGTGGAATGGAAGGAACTGAAATTGTGTAAGTATTTACTGAGCACATTTATCCTTGCTAGCCAGAAATGAGTGTGGGAGGTGGTGATGGGCATCCTCGTACAGACCCTAAGCACCCAGGACAGGAGAGAGAGACAGAAATTGCTCCCTTTAGCCAAAAACCTGGGAACTTAATCCAAAACTCTTTCAAGAAGACCTGTCATGGATCTAATCTCCACACACACCTCACAGAAATGTATTTTTATGTCTTCAAGCTAATAAGAGTTCCCATTTGCTGAAACACTGTCAATGTGCCAGATCTATGCAAGAGGCTTTGGAAAAATGTGATTTCATTGAAACTCACACACTATCTGGAGACAAGGATTCTTTTCACAGAAAAGAAAACAAAGTCAGAAAATTTAAGAAACTGCTTAAGGGCAAAGATGTAGTGAGAGAAAAAAAGCAGAGGAGCCGAGATTTGAACCGAGGGGTGCTAAATAAATACGTATACACATAGAATAAATAAATAAGTAACATTAAAAAAGAGGCTGTTGTTTACCAGCTGATGTGAACATTCTCCCATGCAATCAGACAGCACTTAAAAGGAGCTGCATTGAAATCTCGTGGAGACCAGTTAGTCTTCGGCCTTCTAACAGATGCGTCAGAGGGACAGTTTCTATTTCCGGTGCCCGCTGTAATCTCCAGGGAAATTGCTCCCCACCCCCTGCTCTGCTCTGCGTCACGATGTTCTTGTTTTTCTCCTGGGCCCTGTGACTCAGCACACAGTGCCAGATGGCTTCCTGCATTTTCAGCCTTATTACGGACCCTGGTATAGTAAATGCACCCAGAGTAAGATGCAAGGGAGAGTCAGGACTCTTCTGCCCAAACCTCCATCATGGACACCTTGGAGTCCGCTAGTCTTAGGTTGCCCCCTTCCCCTCCTCCAGCCCTAAGATCATCCTATGTGGCCCCAGCGCAGGCTTGATGACGTGAAGGGCACAGTTCTTCTGGATCTAGTGATTTTGGGCAATTTACTTTCTGAACTTTAGCCAGCAGACCGCCAGGGACACTATTATTTTTTTTTTCTCTGACAGTGGTTACAGAGTTGTTGCCACAAGATGAAATACAGAACCGCCTATTAAATTTAAATAACAGGCGCATGACTATTTTTAAAATATAAGTATGCTCCATATCTTTTATTTGAATTTTACTGGGGATTCCGTGGCTTTATTTGCTAAATTTGGCAAAGTTGTGCATGGTATGAAGTGAGAAAACAGATGTGAAAGCACTTTGTCATCTGTCAAGAGCTATCCTTAAGACAATCTTTGTCATGAGACATACATACCCACCCATGGCACAGCTTCATGTGGGGCATAGAACATTCCTGCAGGCAGATGACGGAGAATCTTTGGGCCACCTCAACCTGTGAGGTGGAATACTG
>PVJX010004919.1:0-89862 GCA_004027295.1 Dolichotis patagonum
CCGCTCCGTACCTGCAAAATTGAAGCGCGGACGGAGGAGGGAGCCGCGAGGGCAGAGCGGTGGTTGGCTGGCTGGGTCGCGGTGTGCCGGGGGGGAGCAGGCTAGTCTTTGCGGCCGGACCGTGACTGTAGCCCGACCTCCAACCCTGTGATGGAAGCACGGCGCCCAGATGCAAACTCAGTGTGGAGGGCAATGACAGCTGCTCGGCCGCTGGGGACTGGGACTGAGATGCGTCGCGGTCCGTGCCGCACAGCCCTGGGCACCAGGGATGGAACACAGGGCCACCGCCCTGAGCTGCATCTCCAGCCCTGTCCTATTTTTTATTTTGAGACAGAGCTTCCCTAAGTAGCTCCATTGCCCAAGACTGGAATTCATACTCCTCCTGCCTCAGCCTCCCAAGTCCAGGGAGATCAGGCCTGTGTCACCTGGCTGTGTTTGTGGCTCTCCCTTTGTTTTGTTCACTTTTTAAAATTAATTTTAGCGGGGGATTTAGCTCAGCGGCATAAGCACCTGTCTGGCAAGCATGAGGTCATGAGTTTGATCCCCAGCACCAAATAAAATAAATAAATAAATGTTATTGGTACATTTTAGATACACATTCATCACAGGGAATTTGGCTGCACATACTATATCTCAATTCCCTCCCCTCCCTTCAAACCCTCTTCCCCTGGGCCTTCACTTTAGAAGGCTCCTATATACCACAGGGAAACTCTTGAAATACTTTTGTGTGTTTTTCTCTTGTTAATCCCTCTTCCACCACAGGAGTCTCCACTGTGAACCTCTGTCTTGCACAGCCACTGACAAACCCTTCCCCAGCCAGTCTGTTCCACCGCCCTGCAGCCTTCCATAGACACTTCTCTGCACCTGCCCTTGCCGTGTGGCTGTCTTCCTAACGCCTGTTTGCTGCACTAGATCGAAGCTCCAGGAGGACAAAGACGCTGTCACGGCTGGTAGCCCCGGGGCCAAGTGCAGAGAAGTCTTGGAAAGCAAGCTGCACAGACAGTCACTGAACCAAGGGTGGTGCCGCTGTCTATGGCTGGCACTCAGTGACTTAATAAAAGGCCCAAGTGTGGGCACCCAGATCCCCAGGAAGGGGAGTTCACCTCAAGATTGCAGCTGAGTCTGCTGGGGTGCATGCTGCAGGGCTTTTCATTGGGCTCTGGTTCCACTCCCTGAAGGGGGGGTGTCTAGCAGTGTCTCCACCATAGGAGGGTCTGGGTTTGTCTGTCCTTGGTACCAAAAAAGAAAAAGAAAAATGGCCCCTTCGCCACGGGGCGCCCATTTTCCAGTCACATCTACCTGCACAGCTGTGAGGCCAGTGACTGAGTCCTCTCCTCAGGGCGCCCCCACCCCAGAGATGAGGACAAGACCAAGCTGGGACGGCCTTGCAGCCTGGAGCCTTCTCACCCCGCTTCCGAGCCACCTGAGCCCTACACAGCCGTGCCCCTTGTTCTTTGCGTGGATTCGGCATTGTCCATGGCCCCTCCTGAGACCCCAACTTCATCCTGTGACCACTGAAAACAGGTCTGATCATCTGACCCTCAGCGGCTAATGGGGAATCCCCTGAAGGCCTTGCACTGTGTCCTCAACACAGGATGGGGTCCCTGCATTGGTGCCTGTATCCTGTGACCTACGTCTTCTTTGGGGGTCCAGGAAGTGTTGCTGTCCCAGTCTCATGTGGCCAGGGTCAGGTCACTCCTGCAGCCTTTCTGTCTCTGACACACCTGTGGCTGGCTGTCAGAGGAGGCGGCCTGAGTGGGCGCTGACGCCTGCCAGGGCTCCTCTTTGCCCACATCTACCTCTGAGTCTGTCACCAAGGGAGGCACCTGTCAGAGCCCGCCCAAGCCCCCGGCGCACCAGTCTGGAGAGCAGTGGCTATGCCAGGGACCACTCTCCATCCAGCTGTCCCCGTCCGGCATCCGATAGCCACACAGCACTGAACGCCCAGTCATCCTCTGAGTTTTCACCAGTGCTAGGGCATGCGTCTTGGAAGCAGGACCTGCACAGGCAGTGACCGTGCGGGGACACATGTGCCGGTCTCTGGTTGTTGATGAGACGCCACGCACAGCTCTCACAGCATCGACAGCACGTCCGTCTTCAAGCCTCACCCAATGCCTGTCAGCGGCAGGGCACCCACAGGGCACTGCGTGCCACCATGCTCTTTGGCTGCCGTCCTGTGGTTGTCACATTCTCTCTTGTGGTGGCCGCAGCATGGATGGAGCCCAGGACTGGGCTGTCCGCTGCCTTCCACCTCGACAGGCAGCTCTGATGTCTCGACTGCACTGCCTGCTGACGCCAGGCTCCTCCCAGGGATGCATGCGCCGCCTGCACATGGCACAGGCTGGGGACGCACCCAAGCTGACCGTGCCACTTCCTCCTGCTCTCTTCACCAGCACGGCCAGCACAGCGGAGCAGACACACCCAGCCCTCGGCAGCCAGAAGCCTGTGCCCTGAGCCTCCCCAGGAACCACCAGCACTGTGCCCAGTTGCCCCAAGCAGAGGCCCCTGCAGAGCTGCCCATGCACACAGCCGCCATCCACACGAGCCCTGCACACTCACAGTGCAGCATCCTCTCCATCGCCACCCCCGGTGAGCACGCTGGTCATCCCAGCACTTTGAGGCTAAGGCAGGAGGATCCAAAGTTCAAGGCCCACCTGGGCTTCAATGAGTTTGAGGCCAGTCTGGACCACATAGCCAGACCTAGCTCAAAAGCCAAACCCAGAAGCCCCAGCAGCAGGCGAGCAGCCCCAGGCAGCGGAGGAGGGCGGTGTGTCAGGAGCCCGCACAGAGTCCAGGCTCAGCTGCAGCTCCGCTGGCCGGTGCAGGTGCAGGGCCCTAGGGACTTGCACCCTTCTCAGACCCAGCAGCCGACATGAGGGGCTGACTTTGGGAGCAGCTGGGCGAGACTGCCCCACCTGAGCCACACCTGGGGGAAACTGAGGCAGATGGAGATGGGCACCAGACATGCCCTCCTCGTCCCAAGGACGCACAAACCCAGGACATGAGTGATGGTTAAAAAAATTTGGGTTTTATTGTTTTTGCTAAACAATACTAAAAAAAAAAAAATTTTTTTTCATTTTGAAGGCAGGGCTTGAATTATTTAATTTTGATCCATTTATTTAATTAAAAAAAAAAAAGGAAGGGGAAGGAGATCATGGCCAAAAAGAATAGTCGTTACCCACCCCATCCCTGGCACCAGCCAGTCCCTCTCGACCCCACCCCACACGGGTGGTGACGGGGCGGTGCTGCTGCTGGCTCTCAGCAGGTCAGTCTCGCCGACGGCGGGCACTCAAGTCCAGTTGCCTCCCGGGCTGCTGCCCGCCGGGAGCACATACAAGCTGTCGCTGGCTTGTAAGCTGTGGCTTTTGGCTGGGGCGGGGCTGGTGCCATCTTGTGGGTGGGTGGGTGGTGGGCAGGCATCCCCAGAGTCCTGGGAGGACGGGCCGGCAGGCTGGCCCCGCACAGGTGCAGCTCTTCTAGTACCATGGAGGGGCGCGGGGCCAGGCAGAGCCTGCACCCCGCCGCAGCCCTGGGACCCTCAGCCACGTCCCACCTCGGTGGCCCAGGCCAAGGCAGGGGATGGGGGCGGCAGGAAGGGCAACACACTGTGTGTTCAGGGGAGAGGTGGGAAGAGTGACCATGATCTAGCAAAAAGAGACCTGCAAGAAGCAGAAAATATTTAGAGAACATTTTAATATATATTTTCATATATATATTTAAAGTTAAGAAAAATAAAACTAATTCAAGCCATGCCCTGTGCAAAAAAAAAAAAAAGAGAGAAAGAAAAGAAAGAAAAAAAAGAAAGGAAGGAAAGAAAAGGAAAAAGTAAGAAAAAGAATTTAAAGTGAGACCTCTGTTGGCTGCTCTGGTCTCAACTCAAGAGTCACAGTCAGCTTGTTACTTTTATTTTGGAAGAGATGTAAAGTTTCCTTCAATCGTTCGGAAGGCGCCTGGAGCCACTCGTAAAAACGGAAGGCAGGAACAGTGGGGCCGGAGAGGAGGAGGCGAGAGGCCGAGCGGGCAAGGGGTGTTCAAAATAAAACTAACAAGGTGACTGTCGGAGAAGGGCTGTGACAAGGACATGGCGGACGAAGTCTGTTAGTCAAGTAATGATTCAACTTTAAATTATCTCTGTTCGCTTTTGTTGGGTGTTTGTCTGTTCAAGTCTAAGACTGGACGGCTGGCCCCTGGGGAGCAGGAACCAGCGGGAAACGTGGGGTCCCTCCCCTCCCCGGCCTGCCTCCGCCAGCCGCCGCCCCGCGCTGGGTGCCGAGGTCCCCGCCACGTGGCCTCAGGACGACAGGGCCGCCTCCTTCTGTGGTTGCTGGGCTTGTGAGCGCTGCAGGACCTTTTGGCTTTCGGCGTCTCTAAAATGCTTTTCCACCTGCAAGAGCCAGCCGGCCTCTCAGCACCGGGCAGCGCCAGCCCAGCCCAGCCCAGCCCACAGGCCCACCCCAAGGTGAGCGGGGCCCTGCCCTTGCCGCCCCTCTTTACACCCGCAGCTCGGGGCCCCTGAGGGCTGAAGGAGCAGCGCCTGCTGTCGCCTTCCAAGGTGCCCAGGCAGTGACCCCATCCGTCACTTACGATTTTGCGTACATGGCTCAGTGCGCTCCCCTCTTTGCCTTTACAGTTCTCCACTTGATAGGGGGGAGTAATAACGACTTCTTCCATGACTACGATGTTTTTTTCCTGCCATTTACAGTCTTTAATGCTAGAAGGAGAAGAGAGCAGAGACATTACCCGGGGGCACCAAGGCCCGAGGTGGAACCCGCATCCCACACGCTGCAGCAGAGGGCAGAACAAGAGACCCAGAGTTCTGATCCCACAGAGCTGGAGAAATGGGAAGCATCAGGGGCAGCCATGAGGATGATGCAACCCTGTAATCCCAGTATTCTGGGAGGCTGAAGCAAGAGGGTTCTAGATGGCTTGGCAGGGAGCAGGAGGCATAGAGCAAGGTGGTCAAGTGACTTCTGGGACATGGTGTCCTTCAGGGCAGGGTAAGGAGGTGGCCTTCTGCTCATCCCAATGTACAGCACCCAGTGCTGGGGAAAACGCACAGTCCTCCTTCAGGAACACCGTGCCAGCTCACAGAGAAAGGGAGCCATGGACAGCGAAAGGAAAAAGGAGGCAGGAAGGAAATCCCAAGTCCTAAATTAGGGACGACTGCGTCTAGAAGGGAACCTGTGTAAAGTCCAATCTCCTGAGATGCTGGAGCTAGGCCAGGGAACTGCACACGCCAGCACCCTGCCATGCAGCCCAGCTCGCAATTCCTGACCCCCTTCCTCTGCAGTAAACCCTTCTGCCTCAGCCTGAGCTGCAGAGATTACAGGTGTGCACCCTGCTTAGCAGAAGCAGAGTTCTGGGGGTGGGGAGCTCAGGCTAGGTGAGCCCTGGAGGGTGCCCCACCCACTCACGTCTTGTGGATGGTCTGGAAGAGCTGCTGGCCCTCGAGGGAGACGCCAGCACTGATTGCATAGGCCTGGCTCAGCTTCTCCTCCTTCTCTGTCCGTGCTTTGCTGGCGAGCTAGGTGGGGACAGGAAAAAGACTTAGAAAAGCACTGCCCAGGCGTCACTGCTGGCCCAAGACTGCACTTCATTGGAGACCAGGGAGGCTGCCGGCTTCTCCTCGTCCTCCCTCGTTGGCTACGCTTAGGCTTGGGGACAGGCTGTGTACAAGCAACGAAGCCAAAACACTGCTGGACAGTGACAGTGCCAGAGCACCTTGCGGACCAGAGCAAGGGGTGCAGCTGGGAGGTGAGAATGGTGCCCCGCCTGTCTCGAAGCAGCAGCAGCAGCCCAGCTGAACTGAGCCCAGAGTCGCGGGCGCTGCCCACCTTCACCTGCCCATTGCACCAGCACTGCCCCCTGCCAGCCACCACCTCACACCTCGGGCATCAGACTCCAGAGAGGTGGCTCTGCCGGAGCTGAGACGGAGCACACACAGGGCAGGAGACTGCACAGGGCAGGCAAGCGCTGTGTAATGGGCAAATGGTGAACTGGGGAGCTCAGCCCCAAGGCAAAGATGGTGAGCAGGCGCCCTGCCACGCCCCGTCACTTGGAGACCTCGCCCTCACCACACTGGCTGCACAGGTCCTGGAAGCTTGGGGTATGGAGAGGAGGCTCCAGTGGGTAGCGCCGCCTTACCCGGGACCAAACCCTGCAGCCCAAAGCACTGGGTCTCAGCCTGGAGGGCCTGAGGGCCCTGGCTTCTCACCAAGGGCCTAGGCCACTGGCTCTCTCAGGCCAGGAGGGAAGGCAGGGGCAGTGGAGCACCCCAGAAGCAGCGAGTGGCCGGGCAGCATTTGGCCCACGAGCAGCAGGACAGTCCACTCACAGGTCTCTGCCCCTCCTGGCAACGCCTGCCCTGAGAAAGTGAAAGCCCCTCCCACCACTGGACCAGACAGCCGAGCAGCACAGGTGAGCTGTGCAGGAACCCCCGACCCGGGGCCTGGAGAGAACACCTCACACTCCAGCGCACCCGTCGAATACAACACCGGCTGCTGGGCAGTGCCCTCCAGGTGTGAGAGGGCAGCGGTGTGCCTCAGGCAGTGGTGAGCTGGTGGGGCTGCCTGGGAATAGTGACCCATGCAATGGAAGAAGAGCCACTTCACACCCTTCCCCAGCTCTAAAAGCAGAGCAGAGAACGGACAGGCAGGCGGCGATCACTGTCCACACCCTCCGACTGCGGCGTGGAGCGAGCCCAAGGTGAGCAGCAGTACAGCAGGAAGGACACAGGCTGCCTGTGGTGATACTGCTTTCCCCTCAGCCCCGGTATCCTGGACCCCTCCACCTGCTGTACTGCAGCTCAGTCACATCCAGGCTTTGTTTCCATGGCAACTGGAAAAAGACTCCAACCAGACACCAGTGACAATGCCAGGATAACTCCTGTCACAGAAGACTCCACCGGGAGGCCACAGAGAGCGCAGCTCCATGAAGAGAAGGTACAGGTGCTGCCTTGCCCCAAAACTGGGGAGGGAACTGGGCATGGTAGAGCTCGCCTGAAACCCCAGCAGTCGGCAGGCTGAGGCAGGAGGGTCACCATGAGTCCAGGGTCAGCTTGGGGTACACATGGAGACCCTCTCCAAAAAACAAGCAAACCAGAAAAGGTGGGGGTGAAAGCGCAGAGAACCTGGGTACGCCTTCCTCTGCAGGAACCCAGGAGAGCTGGTACACAAACCTGAGCTCCCAACCAGCCAGACTGCGCACGCAGATAGGGAGGCTCAGAGCCTCAGCTCATGAGGGCGACACCTCTACCCACTGATGACTGTCACCCACACAGCACCGCTCCATGTCAGCGTCACACTGCTGGCCTGGGACAGTCCACAAGGACACTCTAACCAGTCAGCGTTGCACTCGGAGGCTCCAGGCTGCTCCTGTCCACTCACTCCCTTTCCTCTGGCCCTCGCACATAGTGCTCTGGCTGGCTTGGGCATCGGAGACGAGTGAGAAACTCAGGAACGAAGAGTGTGGACACCAACACTAGGCCTGGCTCAGGTGACTCAGCGACCCCTGACACACAGTGACACAGATCCCAGCAGCATACACCCCTCTGGTTCTGGAGGCCCCAGGCGGGCCACCTGCCTGTACTCCAGTGGGAAAGCACACGTGCCAGGGAACCCGAGGGATTCCCACCGGGACTACAGGGGCCAGGCTGACTGCTGCCTGGCCGCACACAGCAGGGAGGACCCGCTAAGCTGACCTTGTGACCCCAACAGCCCAGTACAGCACTAGCGCCATCCTTTTCGCTGGGCACTGGGCTCTCCAGCCAACTGCCCTCCTCACGGGGCAGGACCCACAGAGCTGCCACCCACCACCTGGTGAGGCTGGGGGACAGGTGGAGTGGCAAGGATGACCGTCCTCCCTGCAGAAACCGAGGCTCCCTGGGCACCTCCTACAAGGCTCCCACACTCTGCCCAAGGCCCTGCTGAAAGGTGCTGCACACACTGCACGAGCCAGGCCTCTGCCAGGAGGCCACAAGGACACAGACACCTGTGCCTGGCCCACTCCCTCTCTGGTGTCAAGGAAGGGGCTTGGGCCCTGCATGCACTAGAAGATCGAGGCACCTGCCCACAACAGCCCACGACCCCACACAGGCAGGGGAATGCGCAGGCAGGGATGAGGCTTCCGAAACACATCTCTGAGGACGATGCTCAAAATGGCCACTGAGGACACTTGTAGGGTGTCAAAAGTGCCCAAGATTAGCCAGTGCTGACATCTGCAATCTCAGCATGCTGGGAGGCTGAGGCAGGAGGATCATTAATTTGAAACAGCCTCAAGCTGGGGATTTAGCTCAGCGGCTTAAGCGCCTGCCTGGCAAGTGCAAGGTCGTGAGTTCGATCCCCAGTACCAAAAAAAAAAAAAAAGAAACAGCCTAGGCAACTTGGCAAGACTTTGTCCCCTCCCTCTCCAAAATAAGGGCTGGAAATAGCTGTACGTGGGTGGTGGTGCACAATCACAATCCCAGCACTCAGAAGGCTGAAGCAGGAGGGTCTCTGTGAGTCTCAAGCCAGCCTACGCAACAAAGCAAGACCCAGTCTCAAAAACCAAGGGGTGCTGAGGATGTAGCTCAGTGCACAGGCCTTGCATACCACTACGGGGATGGTGCGAAGTGAGCCAGAGTGCACTGTGTTATGGCTAAAATGCACTAAATCTCATTGCTGTACAGTTACTATCGGCACATAAGGGGGCCCACAGGTCACATCCCAAAAGCCCAGGAAGCTCAGGTCGATGTGTTCTCACATTTTAATAAACATTTAAGGTGCACAGCACATTACAGTACACACAGACAGGAAAGCAGTTCCGATGGTGGGTACCGCCTCCCATCCTGACTTCCCTTCTGCTTTCTGTAGGTGCTCTAGTCTGTGACCCCTGGAGAAATCGACCACAGAGCTGCATCCCCAGTCCGGCTTTTACTTTGAAAATGGGGTCTCATTCTTTTTTTTTTTTCTTTCTTTTTTTGGTGTTTCTGAGACAGGGCCTCACTATTCAGCTCAAGCTGACCTTAAACTCACTTTGTAGCCTAGGCTGCCCTTGAACTCAGGCTCCCCGTGAGCTGGGATCACAGATGTGCATACCACCACACCTGCCCTTAAAACTGGGTCTCAGTAAGTGACCCAGGCTGGCTTCGAACTCACAATCCTCCCTCTCGAATTGCTGGAATCTCAGGTTTGTGCCATCACGTGCAGCCTAAAGAGAATACTTCCTAAAAAATAACTGGAATAGTTGGATGGAAAAACGCCAGGCATCGTGTCACACATCTGTAATCCTAGCACTCGGGGAGGCTGAGGCAGGAAGATCACTGGGAGTTCGAGGCCAGCCTGGGCTACAAAGTGAGTTCAACAGCAGCCCAGACTACATGGTAAGAGCCTGTCTCCAAATAAATTTAAAAAAATTAAATTTAAAATAAAACAAGCAAACAAACAAAAATGCAAATGAGAAGTGTTTTACTGACCCAGTTCTGTGGCATACCTTTGAGAATTAGTCTTAAAGACAAAACTGCTGGAAAGTCAGTTTCCCCAAGACAGGGACCTTGGTCTTTTTTGTTCTCTAATGTGTCCCCTAAGGACCTGAAAACAAGCTGGGCGTGATGGTGCACCGTGTGATCCCCACACTCCAGGAGGCTGAAGCAGGAGGCTGCGAAGTCCAAACTAGCCCGAGCAACTCAGCAAGATGCTACTCAGAAGAGTCAAGCGCTGAGACCCACTCAGGACCCTCCTGTCTCTCAGGAGCCGGTCCCAGTCCCTGTGCCTTTCCTCCAGTAAATTTTCCTACTCTTCACCTCAAAAAGAAAGAAAAGAGGGGCTGGGGATTTAGCTCAGCGGCATAAGCGCCTGCCTGGCAAGTGCAAAGTCGTGAGTTCGATCCCCGGTACCAGGAAAAAAAAAAAAAAAGAAAAGAAAAGAAAAGACACAAAGGGCTGGGGATGTGGCTCAGTGCCAAGGCCCAGGGTTCGATCTGCAGTACCGCAACATAAAAACAAAGACAGAAGTGAAGCCTCACTCAGCACCGAGACGATGTCAGGAATACCTAACGGCTGAGCACGGTGCTAACAACCCACAACGCACACTTCAAGCCCAGGACGTCCACCCACCCAGTGAAAACTGAAGAGGAGAAAGCAAGTGCACGCACAAGGCCTCTGCATACTGGGCCCCGCGCTTCCAGCTGTGGGCAGCACATCAGGAGGCCCGGGTGATGACAGGCACCTCAGCTGCCAACAGGACACCAACAGTGCCTGCGCCAGGCACGCTGGCCCATGCTGTGAGCCCGGCACAGAGACTGAGGCAGGAAGGTAACAAGTTTTAGCCCACTCTGGGCAACTGACCAACTATCCCAGTGAGACTGTCAACAGAACACAAAACAAAACCATCGCACCCATGAGCTCCCAGAGGCCCAGGGACTAACTACACTCGATCACCCAGTCCCCTAGCCAGACTGCAGCTGGCTATATACGGCACGCGGTCCCTACCCACCACCACTCAGCCTGGGCAGCGCCTCCTTCCTGGTAGCTGCTCCCGGTCCTGGGCTGTGCTCAGTGCCCCACCTGCGTCCCCACACCTACTCTCCACCACAGCCCTCTGCCCTGAAGAGCCACATCGGAGACCCTCATCAGCCTCGCACTCGGAGCACAGGCCACAGCACCAGGCTGTGGCCAACCCTGTGGCCCAGCTGCTTGTCTCCCCCGGTGGATGGGGGCCCTGGCCTGCCCAGGGCAGCACACAAGCTGACCTCTGGGAGCCCCGGCAGCCCGAGCGCTTCCACGAGTGAGCTGGCATCTGCCTGCCCGACCGGATCCCTAACCGAAGCCGCCCGGGGAAAGCACAGCTTTGAGGAGCCTCCGCATTCTCCTGGGTCGGAGCCATCACGGCCCAGCCTAGCACCAGTGTCCAAGAGCCCCACGGTCACTCCCACTGCCTCCAGATGTGCTGTGGCTGGGCGGGGCGGGCACTGCACACAGGATGGGCTGCCCAGGCCCGACCTGGAGATGACGCCCTCAGCCAACACAGGGCCAGGTCTGCAACCAGTTTCCAGCTCCCCAAGAACTTACTCAGACCTGGGCTCACCCCCAAATCACCAGAAAGCCACGAGGTTACATTGAAGCATAGCTGAGCAGCCAGGAGAGCGGCGAGCCGGGCACTTGGGGAGGCCTAGCTTGAGCCGCCTGGCACCTGAGAAACTCGGCAGGGCCAAGGAGCTCTGAGGCAGGGACTGCGCTTACCCCAAGTGCCCACCAGAACAGAGGCCACCTGCTCCCAGCACTCACGTCCCTGGCAACCTGGCTCAGCACTCTGGGGAGCAGGGTGGCTTTCCCATGCTCTCCGCTGCGCCCTGCATGTAACCAGGTCACTGTGCCGTAGTCAGCTTGGGTCCCCCTTCTGGTCCGACCTGCTCACCCCCACTCAACTGCTCATCCCCACTTGTCAGTCAACAACAGGCTCCAGAGGGCTGGGGACCAGGGAGGCCCAGGAGCCACTCCTTGGCCCTCACTGGCCCCAGCCCTCAGGCTCAGGCCCAAGGACAGCACTCAGGGGGCTGAGGAAGAACGGCTGCTGTCCGTCTGAGGCCAGCCCCACACCCTGGCAAGCCCGTCTCGAAATAAACACAAAGTGCTGTGATTTACTCAGCACGCTGGCATTGTGCACCACCAGGACCTCCAGGTGTGCAGTGGGCCAGGGGCTGAGCCTAATCCCTGGCTGGGCAGGTACTCAGCCAGCTGGTCCAAGTTACTTGGGCTGCACACAGAAGATAAAAAAAAGGAGACCTGACCACTGACTCCAGCTCCAGCGCTAACTGCATGGCGCAAAGCTCCCAATCCCCATCACTGAGCCTCACTGCACTCCCCTGCCAGGCAGGGACCTCAGTGTACAGTGAAGTGTCTGCCTGCTCTCAGCTCATCCAGGTGACCTGCAGGTGAGCTCAGCCCACGGGCCTCTGACCACACCCCAGGCCTGCTCTCCCGTGGAAGAGAACAGAAGCACTCCGAGGAGTCCCAGGAAGAGCACACAGCGCAGCTCTGGGCACACAGCAAGGTGTATGAAGCTCTGGACGGTGAAAAGCTAGACGAGCACACAGTGGGCCCCAGCACAGTGGCCACCAAATGTGACCCAGGGCTCTTTGTGTGGTAAGCACACACCCTACCAGCAAGTCATGCCTGCAGCCCTGATTTTCAGTTTCAAAAATTTTTTTTCTTTACTGGGGATTGAACCCAGGGACTTTGCACTGAGCTACATCATCAGCCGTATTTTATTTTTGATTTTGAGAAGTCAGCTCACCTGGCATCCTCCAGGGTAACTCTTATCTTGCTTTTTCTCTCAGCCCAATCTAGCTCTGGAAAGCCAGTTTCTTCTTCACTTCTACTTTTTAAAATAAACTTTGCTATCATTAAAAAAAAGTTGTTAAATTGCCCAGGCTGGGCTCAAACTTGCAATCCTGTGGCCTCAGCCTCCCTGGATGGTGGGCTGACAGGTGTGTGCCATCACATCCTGGTCACTCAAAGGCTGGCAAATGCTGTGCGAGAGAGTAGCTGGTCACCTCCAGAGAACACTGCCAACCCGGGGAGCAGGAATCCCAGGCTGTAAGCCCCTGCCCTGGTCCGGGGAGCCCACCCAGGAGCTGCCCTCACGCCCAGGGTGCCCAGCGCAAACAATGTGTAGCTGCATCGGCCACGGTGAGGGACATGATTCCAAACACTGCTCATGAGGGCCGAGCCACACGGAGAAGCCGAAGTTATGCTCAGGGCTGGGCGTGGCTCAGAGGCTGAGTACCTGCCACAGCATCCTCAGCCCTGGGTTCGAGTCTCAGCACACACAGAAAAGACACCTAAGACTTCTGCGGCCCCACTGTGCTCCTGGCTTCCTCTCCTGCCAGGACAGACCCATGGGCCCTGCGCCCCAGAGCCAAAGAGGCTCATTCCCAAGCAGCTGCAAGCTTTTCTTCTCTGAGCTGTTCTTCCGTTTAGAAGTCCTTCTATCCACTGCCCACTGGGTGGAAGTGGAGACACTTTACAGCGACAGGTTTGAGGAGGCAGCACACTTCCTGAGCAGCGGCATGGGTCATCTGTCTCACCGAGGTCCCCCTATGGCACCGCACCTAGCGCCTCCTCCAACTGGGCTCGGGGAACATGTCACTCCTCCATTCTGGGCAACCAAGCTTGTACCCTTGGAAATGAGACAAACTTGTCACATCGCTCAAGTGACATCACAGAACAGGCCAGGTCAGCCATTCCTGGAGGGGCCCAGCAGGCACTGCAATTCTAAGGCAGTGTCCAGGGAAGCCTCCATCGAGCACCCCGATGGGGCGGGGCTGGGGAGGGTTCAAGGGACAGTAGACAGAAGGCCTCGCGAACATCTCTGCGAAGGGAAAAGTAAACTCACGAAATCTAAAGATAACTCTCCAACCTGAATTTTAGTTTTTAATTTGACTCTTCTTCCCAGCACACCCTTTTTCAAGACTTGATAAGTGACTCCCTTGGAAAGAAAAGCAAAGATTTCACTCCCCAGGGTATTACTTCCTGTTGCTTTCTTTAAAAACTGGATGAAAAACAGATTCATAACAATACTGGTAAAACAAAATTAAGCAGCAGAAACCAAAGTGCTAAGAGCAAGATAACACACAAACCAAATAACCTGGAGCAACGGCGACCTGGGGCCCAGTGAAGAGGACAGACTCCCAGCACCCGGGGCCGGCACTGTGCAAACCTGACACAGGGCAGCGCAGCAGAAGCCCAGGACCATCTCAGTTCTTCCAGAAAAGCAGGTCCCCTCAGATAATCGCCTCTGCACTCCTCACAGAAGGTTCTGCACAGACTTCTCCTCCTCTAGGAATGCCAAAGGGCTCCTTGCTGCCTACGGCACTCCAGAACACACGCGGGGTGGACGGCTCCATTCACCATCTAACATCTCACACATTAGCAAGGACCGCCCTAGCAGGTGGCATCAGACCAACCTGCGGTTCTAAACTCCACAGATGTCAAAGACCAGGGCATCCTGAATGCCACAGCAGCCTTCAGTATGCAACTCAAGCCCTTCCAAATCTGTCCCCAGCCACCACTGAAAGCCACGAGGCATCTCCCCAGATCTGAGGAGGGCCCGCCCAGGCCTCCGTCACACTCCATCTGTCCAGCTGCTTAGGTGTCGCTCTGCATTGCTGAGCTGTGGGGAACACTCATTATCCCAGGTCCCCTCCGGGGTAAGGGACTTCCACAGGATTTTGGCAGACTCAGGGAAAGACAGCTGCTACTAAAAGTTAAGGCACAACTTAACTCATCCACCGAGGAACCTGCAAGCACCAGCCTGTGCAAGCTCCGTACATTTGAGAGTGAACAAAACAGGCACAGTTCCCATCTGCGCAGAGAGAATCCATGAGGCAGACCCCAGACAGGTGAACACACAGTTACCGGACCCACAGCCACGCAAGGGGTCACCGTGGGTCCCATCTGCCCAGGACACCTGGGCAGTTTATACCTGTTGTCCCAATTTAAGTTTAAGTAAAAGCACCCCTTTACTTCCCAAAGCGACCCAACACGTGCCATCTACAACACGGTCACCTGGCTGTGCAGGACTAGGCGGTCTGAGAGTCCTAGCTCAAGTCCCCCTGGCCTGGGTGATGGGAGAAGACTGCTCAAGGAAGAGGCGACAGAGCTCGAGGTACTGAGAACGACCAGGACCAACCAAAGACAGCGCAAGGGTCAGAAAAAAGACTCAGAATTCCCAGAGGTTAATTTGGGACAAATGTACCCCACACATCTACTGCAGTAAGAGATCTCAAAATGCAAAGGCAAAACATAAGTCAAAGTCTGAAAAAGTGACTTTCATAGTTCTGAAGGTCACGAATGTCTTAACATCTGAGAAACACTGGGTAAGTCACCCCAGGACACTTGCACTGCACACATGCGTACAGCCACACATCCTCAGGGTAACAGGCCTGCCCCTCAACCTGTCGCCCCAGGGGTCACTCTGCACCTCTCTCACACAGCACCACAGCCTGCCCGCACTGCTTGGCAGGCCCTCTCCCCACAAGCCCAGCCCAGCCCAGCCCGACACTCCTGAAAATCTAATGACAAATCCCCAGAAGAAAGAGAAAAATAATAAATACATTTTTTTGAAAAAGATATCAGAATGAGCAACCACAGATCAAATAAACATAGAAAACATGCCCACATCACCCAGCCAACAAGACTCCTTGTCACCTTCCTGGCACAAGCCTGCCCTGGTCCTTACCTTACTAACGTTGAGTGAAGCTAGGGGAGGAGGAGTTTCTGTCCGGTCGTTAATTATTTCCACTTCTGAAACGTACTGTAGGTTTATGAGCAGGATGTCTGCATGGTTGGGCTTTCCACTGGATGAGGGACATTCTGGTGAGAGAGTGAAGTTAAGGAACACAGGCAGAGGCACCCCGAAGGCTGATGACGTGTGAAAGGTCACCGGAGGCCCCCCTCTCCCTGTCATCTTTCTCTTGCCAAACCCCAAACTGGAAGCCTGAAAGGCAGTGGCAAACGCGGTTCGAAAGCCTTATGTTGCTGTCTGTCTAGGATCTGGGGTCTCAGGCACAGCCAGCACTTCCCGCAGTGTAACTCCCCTGTATCTGCGCAGCTCTCTCGTTCATTCAGATTTAAGATCTCCCAGATTTGAGAAATTACAGCATGGGAAAGGAAACTCACCCCACCCATCCATTCATTCTCCCACCATGCACTAAAAGCCTGCCCCACACGATGCAAAGCACAGTGAGCCCTCCTTCCAAGAAAGTACAGCTATCAGTCTAGGTGGGATCTCTTGTTTAAAAAAAAAAGAAAGAAAGAAAACGGAAAAAGTGATTATTCTTGTAATTAACTTAAGACCTTTTGTTCCTAAACTAGGTATCTACAACTAGTGGTTAAAGAATTAAAATACTTGACACTCAAAGACATCCGACTCATCAGGAAACTTCCTTTTCAAAAATGCCGTAAAGCTGGGTGTGGCAATGCACATCTGTCATCTCAGCACTGAGAGGCTGAGGCAGGAGGATGCTACAAGCTGGGAGCCAGCCTGGACTACACTAAGTTCAAGACCAGCCCGAAGTGCACAGTGAGACCCTGTTTCTAAATAAAAAGGAAAAATGCCATAAAGGATTATACTTCTCAAAAGAGAATCTTTAAAAATTAAAAATTCGAGTAAATCCACCTGTAGATCAAATAAAAGGGACAGCCACGGGCACATGTATTCCAACCAGGAAGCGTTCCCGAGCTGAGTCGCTGGAGTAATTCAGAAATCATTTCCACCTCAAAGCAGCAGGCCACCTCTTCCATTCAGCTTAGTGCCACCTCTCAAAAAACGGGCGAGCTGTGGAAAGCACTGTCACCTGTAACCCACGCATCCTCACAAGAGCCCCTGGAAGACATGGTAAACCCTCCCCCGAACCCTCCTCGGCGCCTGGGAAACCTAAGACTCGGCACGCACCCCACGCCAGCGGCACCACGCACACACGGGCATCGGTGCAAGAACCGCGGGCTCGGACGCGACTGTGTCCCGCAGCTGTCCACCCTCAGCGTGCCAAGGCCACGGGGTCACCGCGCCGCCTCCCGGGGCTGAGCCCCACCGAGACCCTCGGCTCCCAAGCCACCCCCCGCACGCCCCGTCCCCAGGCCCCGCCGCCCCCATCCGAGCTCCCTCCAGCTCGCCCGCCCGGCCGTACGGCCGCCGCCCGCTCCCGATCGCCGCGTCGCTCCGCAAGCCACCGCGTGTCACGGCCACCGCCGGTCCCCAGCAGCCGTGGGCGCCGCGCTCCCGCCAGGCCCGGGCGACGGGGTCCCCGAGGCAGCCCGCAGCGCCCGGGGGGAGGGGCGCTCTAGGCCGCGCGCATGCGCCCCGAGCGCCGCGGGCGCCGGTCGCCCCTAGGCCCGGAGAGGCCCAGCCGCCGCCGCCCCCCGCCCCCCCACGCCGCCCCTCCGCGTCGGCCGCCGGCTCCGCACGCCGAAGGATACTTAAAGCCAGCATCTTGGACTGGTAGTCGAAGGCTACCACCTCGCCCTGCAGCCGCTGCTCCTGGCACGTCCGGCACGACACCTGGCTCCCGACGCTGAAGTACTCGCCCGGAGGAGCCGCCATCTTGGGAGAGCAGCCGCGGCCGGCGGCGGCGGCGGCAGCAGCGGGCGAAAGCCGGGCCCCCAGTCAGCGCCGCGCCGCGACGCAGGCGTGCTGACGTCAGACGCTGGGCGTGGCTGCGTGGTGGGCGTGGCTTGCGCGGCGGGACGACAGAGAGGAGGGCTAGGGAAGGGGAGGCCGGCCAGGCCCGGAGCTCCTGGACTGGTCAGTGCGGGCTAGGTCCTCATCGGGGCCGGCTTCAGGGACAAGTGACCCCAGGTCTGCAGAAGGGAAAGAGGAGGGCGCTGCATTCGTCACATGTGCACACCTTACACAGAGTGTGATGAATTCCCCCCAAATAACACGTATTACCCCACTTTACCTCTGAGGAACCTGAGGCCCAGAGGACTTAGGGAAGCTCGCTCTTGCATGGTGATCATAACTAATTACAAGGTGGCTCTAGGGGACATGGACTATCCAGTGGAATAAGGCAAAATAGCCGTAAGTCGGCTGCTTACCAGTTTGGAACCTTGAGCACATCAACTGATCCTGGTTTTTCAACTAGATCTGTGTATCATTTATGGCGCATCCAGCAACCATTTGACTTAGCAATCATTACCTTAGTTTTGCAGATGAAGAAAGGCTAGAGAGGCTGTAATCCCAGCAGTCTGGGAGGCCAAGGCAGGAGGATCACAAATTGGAGCCCAGCCTGGGCAATTTAGTGATTTAATGAGAACCCGTCTTAAGACAACGTTTTTAAAAAGGGCTGGAGATGTATGTAGCTCAGTGCGAAGGCCCAAGGTTCAACCCTCAGTACCCAGCCAAAAAACAGTCTTAGACTAAACTTGTCCAGGGTCACATGAATACCAGAGTCACAGTCTGCTTGTTTCCAAAGAAAGTACTGTTTACTGCTACCCTGTCCTGGACACCAGCACCTGCCTCGTAAGGTGTTCAGCAGTTTCATTGAGGCGTTATACATGCATGGCACCCAGTAGGACGTACTGAGTGCTGGTTCCCTCATGAGCCCCCTCACCCTCGCGCCCTAGGACCCTTCTCCACACCCTTCCCTGCCTCTTTTCTCCTGGAAAGCAAGACACACGAAGTAGGAACCATAGCAGTGACAACATCACAGGTCCCTAACAAGGTTGGGGGGCTGGTCCCCTCAGTTCCATCCCTGTACAGCTGCAGCCTGAGACCAGCCCCACTCATGTGACCCTACCTTGTGAGGGATGGATGACCTTTCTCCAGTCCAGAGGGAGGCAAGGGACCACTCTTGGCACTGCTGAATCTAAACAAAGTTCAAGACTTTTCTGACTCTGTAGGAGGCAAAAACTTCCTGATGTTGGGTTATTGGTCCAATCATTGTAATGAGAATAAGATCCTTCTCCCTCATCCTTGTGTGGTTGTTCTTGTGTTTCTTTTCTGTGTGTGTGTTGTTTTTGGTACTGGGAATCAAACTTAGGACCTTGCACTTGCCAGGTAGGCGCTTATGCCACTGAGCTATATCACCAGCCTATTGTCATTTTTTTTAAGACGGGGTCTCATTACAGTTCAGGCTGACCTGGAACTGAGGCTCCTGCCTCCACTGCACCTGGCTGTATTTGTGTTTTGTTTTGTTTTTGGTACTGGAAATAGAACTCAGGACTTCACACTTGACAGGCAGGCATGTATTTGTGTTCTTTTCTCTTTTTCTTTCCTTTTTTTTTTTTTTTTTTGTACTGGGAATCAAACTCAGAACCTCACACTTGCCAGGCAGATGCTGTGCTGCTGAGCTATATCCCCGGCCCTGTATTTATGTTCTTATGAAGAAATTTTTTTCCTCTCATCTTTGTCCCTATATCAAGTCATATGTACTTGTAACTCCATCCCACTTTTTATTTTATTTTTTTTTTATATTTTTAGGTACCAGGGATCGAACTCACAATGTTGCGCTTGGCCGGCAGGAACTGTGCGCGGCCCCTGCCTCACTCTTTACCAGGATGCCTAATCCCTGGAGAGCACTGATCCCTATAAATGCTGTTTTTCTGTACATACATACACCCCTGTGATAAAGCTTAGTATGTGAATTGGGCACAGTAAGAGATCAGCAAATGACTACCAACAGCAATACGCTGTAATCAAAGAGATGTGAAATGGATCACTGTCCAAAGATCCCCTTGCACTGTCAGTCACCTCCGTCCCATCCGAGGGAAGCATGTCATTGCACATCACTGTCACTAGCATCACTGCTTTTTCACTTCACTCATTATGAAGTAAAATGAGAGTTATCTGAACAGGCATGGATCCACAGCAGTGGATCTGAGTGAAGACCACTCAGTGACAAATGAGGACCCAGTGCACACAGCTTGGGTCCACAAGACAGAGATGTGATTCACTGCCCAGGATGGCAGCCATGCAAGCTCCCCCGATGCCACTACGGTAGGAACTGCATGTGATTTTAAACTCGTGAGCTAGCTGGGTGTGGTGGTGCACAGCTGTAATCCCCAGCACTCTGGAAGATGAGCCAGGAGAATGATAAATTATAGCCCAGCCTGGGCAGCTTAGTGACATGGACCAGGATCTCTGGAGGGACACAGTAAAGCAGGACAGAAAGACTATAAAAGGAGGCCTGGGGCCACAGCTCTGGTGTGCCGCACTTGCGCAATACGTGGAAGGCCTGGGTGCAGTCAGGCAGGATGTGAGGGTACAGTAAGAGCTCAAGGAAGAGGACAGAGCAAAGGCAGAGTTTCAAAGGCTCCAAGAAATTTGGGTTCTTCCTTGAGGCAACTGAAAAGCATTTGGCAAGGAAGTGAACTGAGCATTGCAGCTGATTTACCTGTCCCACGCCTTCTCTTCTTGTGTTTTGAGACGGTCTGGCTATGTAGCCCAGGCCATGAACTAGAGGTGTTCCTCCTGCCTCAGCCTCCCTACATTCAAGGACTAGGTGTGTACCCCCACACCCATGCCCCACACCTTAATTAGCAACTAATCTCTTTCGAAGAACTCTTACATGCATTCTCATTTTCATGCCCTCCTCAGGGAACTTCAAGACCCAAGTGGCTAAGGCACTTGCCTGTAATCCCAGCACTCAGCTAGCCTGGGCTACATAGCAAGACCCTGTCTCAAAAACACAAACAAAAAGTGGCTAGACCCAGGTGTAGACGCAACACTCGGGAGGGTCAGACAGGAGAATGCCTCAAACTAGAGGCCAGCCCTGGATACACAGTGAGCTCAGAGCCAGCCTGAACTACAGAGTGAGACCCTGTCTCAAACCAAACCAACAAATACACAACCTGGCTTGAAGTAAGAAGCAATTGAGGGGTCCTCAGTCTCCCCTGACCTGAGCTCCACCTAGAACCGCTTCCTATTTTTTGCATGTCCTTACAAACTTTGCCATGCATGTGTGCCCCTTCTTTTCTTCCCATAGAAACACTGTAATCTCTTGGCTTATCTGCCCAGCAGAGTTTTGTGTGGCCGGAGAACGGAAAGGGGCAAGGCAAAGTTAGCTCTGAGACAAAGGAGACTCTGTTAGGTATGAACATCTATTTACTGGAGTGTGTGTTGTTTTGTGTTTGTTTTGTTGATGTTCTGAGACCAGGTCTCCCTTTGTAGTCCAGTCTGGCTTTGCACTCACCGTGCAGCAGGGACTGGCCTGGAAATTATGGCCATCCTCCTGCCTCAGCCTAGTGCTAGGATTACAGGCAGGCACTATTGTCTTCTTTAAGGAAGATCTCTGAAAATCCAGGGTCTTGGGTGTCTGTGGGCTTCCAAATCAGATGGATCAGGACGGGCTTCTCGAGCCTGGGAAATCGGCTACGGATGAGGGGTGCGGTCCGCCTTGGGGTGAGGGTGGTAGCAACATTCTTCAGGGGGAGATCGGAGATGGAGGAGCAGAAAGCCGTACGAGAGGTGGGACGTGAGTTTGTTTCCGCGGCGGCAGCACACGAATGGGACCCGAGTGGATCCAAATCCGGAATCGCACCCCGGGCCTCCGCGCAGGCTGCACACGTGCCGACGGTGGCCACGTGGGCCTCCAGGAAACGCTTTAGCATAGGTTTGTCCGTGCCGCCACGCCGTAGCCGGGAAGACCCGGAAGAGCGCGGGGTGGGGGTTGCCGCACCGGCTCAGGGTGGGCACTGGGGCGGGCGCGCGCGCGGAGGTGGTGTTGCCAGGACGCTGGGCAAGGGCGCGGGCGGGGACGCGAACGGCGGCAGCCATGGAGTCGGCGTTGAGCGCTGGCATCCAGATGGCCGAGGCGCTGCAGACGCGGCTGCCCTGGCTGGAGAGCGTGTGGCTCTGGGTCACCTTCCTGGGCGACCCCAAGAGCCTGTTCCTGCTCTACTTCCCCGCGGCCTACTACGCCTCCCGACGCGTGGGTGTCGCCGTGCTGTGGACCAGTCTCATCACCGAGTGGCTCAACCTCGTCTGCAAGTGGTGAGCCCGGCGGCCGCGGGCCTCTCCCCCTGCCCCTGACCCGCTCCCCACCCTGCCCCAAGCCGGCCTGGCCCCTGAGTCGGTCGCCCCAGTGCAAGTGTGCAGACCGCCAAGCTCCCTTCCATCCCGCTCCAGCTCCATCCCGCTCCATCCTGCACTGTATTGTAGCAAGGATCTAGCGTCTAAGTGGCAGGAAGTCCTACTTCTCAACTCACTTTTTCATTTATTTTTCCCCTCGCTTGACACTGTTGTTAGGCATGTGTGTGCACACCGCTAATCCTAGTCACTCAGGAGGCTGAGCCAGGAGGATCTAAAGACCCAGACCAGCCTAGGCAACTCAGAGACCCTATCCCAAAATAAAAAACACAAAAGGTTGAGGACGTATGTAGCTCAATGATGGGTGCTTGCCTACTTCTAGGAGGCCCTGGATTCAACTTCAGTGCCACACACACACAAACTTGCATCGGCACACACACGAAGCAGCTGCAGGCTTTGTGCCAGGCGATGCACAGGCTGCTTGTGTAGTCTGTGCTCTGTGGCACAGGCCGTACTAGAAAGATTGCTAGAATGCAGAATCTCGGGCCCCAGGCCAGATCCTCTGAATCAGAATTTGCATTTCAGCGAGGTTCCGGGACTCTTTTTTCCCTTCCTTCACTCACACCTAGCCAGAAGCAGGAGTCCGGCAGGCACGTGTGTGTGTGTGTGTGTGTGTGTGTGTGTGTGAGAGAGAGAGAGAGAGAGAGAAAAAGAGAGACACCCTGCTGCCAGAGTCACCACTCCCTGCTGCCCGTGCCCTCTTCTGGGTGCAGAGGGACCCCCCCCCCCCCCAGGGAAGGGCGAGCTGGACAACTTCCTGATGGTTCAACTGGGAACCATCTCTGCTACCCTCTCTCTGAGGAGCTGCTCCCTGCCACCGCCACTTCCCCCGGGCTCCTGTGCCTGCTCCTCCCTCCCTGGTGGACACCACTCTGCCAGCGTGAGGCTCCTTCGCCAGCAGTCTCCTTCCAGGCTTTCTGCCTGTGGCTTCTTCCCTGCGGCTCTCCACCTTTCGCAACCCTGCTTGTATGATTCCCAGAGCACAGCCCACTCCTTGGGCCAGGGAAAGGTGACTTGTTCTCTCTAGGCTCCTCTGTCTGTTTCCAGGCAGGAGAAACGGGCTCAATAATTCAGGCCTGAGTGATTCTGCTGGGGTTGGGGACTTGGAGAGGAGGCTAGCAGGAGGACAGGGAGCCAGGAAGGCCAGGTCTGGGCTCTGGCAGGGAGAAGAGCTGGCCCTGCGAGGGAGGGCAAGACGGATGTCTGAGTAACTCAGAGTCATGTGTGCACACATGCATGCATGCATGCACGCACGCACACACACATGGTTTCTATTGGTGGCTTTTTTTTTTTTTTTTTTTGATATAGGGTCTCCCTTTCTAATTCAGTCTGGCCTTGAGCTCACTGTGTTCAGGCTGGCCTTGAACTTGCAGGAATCCTCCTGCCTCAGCCTCTCAAGTGCTAGAATCACAGGTATGTAGCACTACACCCTGCACAATTTCTTGCCTCTATATCACTTTGGAAAAATAATATGCTAAGTCAAGGTAGAAAACCACAGTCAGGTAATGGCCAGAAGCAGTCCCTTTCTGTCCCCCAGGCCTCTGGAGTCTTCCCAATGCCCTGCTGTGCCTCACCGTCTCCTTCTGGGTGTCAACCGGCCTCCTCTTTCTTGTAGGTTTCTCTTTGGAGACCGGCCCTTCTGGTGGGTCCATGAGTCCGGGTACTACAGCCAGGCTCCAGCCCAGGTTCACCAGTTCCCTTCTTCATGTGAAACTGGTCCAGGTGGGCAGCACAAACCTCCTCTCCCTAGATGGCCAGGTTCCCATGAGCGTCCCCACCAGGACCGGCCTCTTGGCTACCAGCCCAGAAAACAAACTCCAGGAAGACCAGGTTGGGTGACAGGAGGGCACCCATGCCGTGCGCCACATGCCTGCTTTGTGCAGAGCAGAGCCCAGAAGCTAGGCGTGATGGCGCACACCTGCAATCCCAGCACTCTGGGAGGCCGAGACAGAAGGATCACAAGTTTGAATCCGGTCTGGGCAACTTAGTGAGATCGTGTCTCAAAATAAAAATTTAAAAAGGCCTGGGGCTGGGGATACAGCTCAGCGGCACAGTGCCTGCCTGGTAAGTGTGAAGTTGTGAGTTCCATTCCAGGTATAATAAAAAAAGGTAAAAAGGGCTGGGGCCATAGCTGGTTCAGTCCTTAGTGTGGCAAAACAAACAAACAGCAGAAGACATCAAGAGGTAGGGCCAGGCAGAAGCCTAAAGGCAGTGTCTTCAGGTGGGGTGAGATGGGCTCAGTGGCCAGAGGGAGCAGCTGACCAGTGCCAGGCGGCCTCTCGCTGGGTTGGTGGCACACAGCTGGGATCCCAGCCCTCTGGAGGCTAAGGTAGGAGGCTCACAAGTTCAAGGGTAGCCTGGGCAGCGTCGTGGTGACACCCTGTCTCAGCAGCCCTCTCAGAGTGCTATTCTCAGTCAGAGGAGGCAGCTGTGTGCTGTCACCACCCCCTCACCCCAAGTCCCCGGGTCCCTACAGGCAGCCCTTCCGGACACTGCATGATCACAGGGGCAGCGCTGTGGCCTGTGATGACGGCGCTGTCTTCCCAGGTGGCCACCCGGTCACGCAGGTAACCAGTGGGAGCAGGGGCCGGCAGTGCCAGGGGCTGGGGCTCCACAGGTGCCATCTTGCGAGGTGGCATCTGTCTTTGCAGCCGCTGGGTGCGGGCCATGCCCAGCCTGGCCTACTGCACCTTCCTGCTGGCCGTCGGGTTGTCACGGATCTTCCTCCTGGCGCACTTCCCCCACCAGGTGTTGGCTGGGCTGGTGACCGGTGAGCCGTGGGGACAGATGGGGTGGCCGGCCCTTCGGGTCTCCATCCTCCCTGCTCCGAAGAGCCCTGGGGTCTCCTGCCAAGCCACAGTGCTGCTTGGCTGTCTCAGTTGGGGCGTCACCTCCCTGATGCTGCCTCCCCTCACACCCCAGGTGCGGCCCTGGGCTGGCTGATGACCCCCCGAGTGCCCATGGAGCGGGAGCTCAGCTTCTACGGTCTCACTGCGCTGGCCCTCATGCTGGGCGCCAGCCTCATCTACTGGACCCTCATTACGCTGGGCCTAGACCTTTCCTGGTGAGTCGCACTGGAGCCTGGGCGAGCTGGGCTGCCCACCCTCCAGGACCTCCTCCAGCCCTCCTGCCTCAGCCTCCTGAGTAGCTGAGATCAAAAGCTGGTGGGTCTTTGGTTCATTATGGCGAAAAGAGGACCCATGACTGTCCCAACTGGACCCTCCTGGGCGCAGCAGGAGGTGGGCACACATACTATCACTCCCCGCAGGCTCCCGGGTTCCACCCTCCCAGAAGGACACTCCCCCCACAGGTCCATCAACCTGGCCTCCAAGTGGTGTGAGCGGCCTGAGTGGGTGCACATCGACAGCCGGCCCTTTGCCTCGCTGAGCCGAGACTCTGGGGCTGCCCTAGGCCTGGGCATCGCCCTGCACTCACCCTGCTATGTGCAGGTGCGCCGGGCACGGCTGGCTGGCAGCCAGAAGGTGGCCTGCCTGGTGCTGGCCATGGGGCTGTTGGGCACCCTGAGCTGGCTGGGCCACCCGCCCCAGGCCAGCCTCTTCTACATGTTCAACTTCCTCAAGTACACACTCTGGCCTTGCCTGGTGCTGGCCCTGGTTCCCTGGCTGGTCCACTCGCTCAGCACCCCGGAGGCCCCGCCTGCCCGCTCCTCGTGACTCTGGCCTGGGCCCCACACTCCCACACATAGCTCCAATCCCCAGACCCCTGCTGAGGTGTCTACCACCTCCCAACACCTGGTCTTTGCCGCTGCCCCAGGTGGGGTCTCCTGTCTCCCCGGGAGGGAGGCTGAGCTGTCCCTGCCCTCTTCTGCCTAAGCAGAGAGCAAGACACTACAGGTGTTCCTGTAACACATGGGTGGGGCGGGGCTCCAATAAAATCCTGGAAACAGGTTTCTTTGTTGTTTGGCAACGTCTCACTATATAGTTGTGGCTGCCCTTGAGCTCTCAGAAATCCTCGTGCCTCAGTCTCCTGGGTGCAGGGTTGCAGGTGTGCATCCCCGTGCCACCTTCAGTCAGTCCTTACTTCTGGTACTCACGCCTGCGCGGACCCTGCCCACCCAGCTGCCACACAGGTGCAGTCAGGACGGGGCTCACAGCTGAGGCCACAAGAGCAGTCCCCGAGCTCAGGCCACAGTAGGTGAGCCCCGTCTCCTTCCCACCCCAGCCTTCACTTTCCCAAGCTGGCTCTCCTCTGGACCACAGTGCAGGGCGTTCTAGAAGGGCCTCTCTACCCCATTAGGAGCCCAGAGAACAGACGCTGACCCCAGGAAACTCCAGGGACAAGGATGGGAGCCATGGCCAGGGACAGGCAGAGCCAGGGCCCTGGCCACTGCCCTGTTGGGGGGGGGGATATCTAGATGGCCTGGCCGCAGCTGTGGGAAGAGGGGGCGCTGGATGTGAAACGGGGGTGTCCAGCCCTTGAGCCACTTCCCATCTTTAGTTTCCTAGAGCTGACGGTGCCCAGCGAGGCAGGGCCCAGGTCCTGATCTCTGGTGCTGGCTCCACGGGCTGTTGCCTAAGCTGAGCCCCTCACCATGCAGGGGCCCCCAATCCAGAGCCCAGAGGGAGGTGAGCCCCGCTGGCACCCCAAAGGGCAGGGAGTCGGGCCAGGAGCAGCCAGGACCCTGCAAGGTGGGGTGGTGCAGCGCCTGGGACAGCCTGATCCCAGCGGAGGAAGCGCCCTGGGGACACGGGGACGGACAGTGGCCCGGGACAAAGACGTCCGTCAACTTCATGCAGCTGAGGCACTGCTCTTCTGCTCCCACCTGGCTGGCACCCGCTGTGCTGCCCCAGCTCCAAGGAGGACAGCAAGGGATGCAGGTGTGGGTGCGACGTGGGACCGCGCGGGGCCACAGACAAGGCTGAGAGACCCACACAACACATGCTGCTGAATGTGTGACTTTTTGTTTTTAATAGAAAAAATAAACAAAATCACAATGATGAAGGCCGGGGTTGGGGTCACAGGGCGGGCTCCTGCTCCATGGGCTCCTCTGCTGGCCTGCGGGGACACAGGGGTGAGCCCGGGTCTCAAGGGGCCAGGCCAGGCATGGGGTAGGTGGCGGGTGGCCATGCTCACCTGGGGCTGTGCTCCTGGGCTGAGGCCTGCGCCTGCTCGGTGCCCACGGACAGCAGCGCCATGGCACTCACAGTCTCTGCCTCCTCTGCCTCACCGGCCTGGGCCTCCCGCAGGGAGCGGCCCAGCCCCGCTGCGAACCTCTGCAAGCAGCTCCAGTGTTTGCCTGCCCATGGGGGTCAGAGGTCAGGAGTCAGGGGCTGGGACCCTGCCTTGGCATCCTAAGATCCCACGGGGCTGGCCCTGCTCAACCCCACACACCCTGAATCTCGATGACCTTCTCCAGTGTGGCCACTGCGTTGACATTGGGCTTCTGCTGCAGGACAGCCTCGTCCAAGGGCTGCAGCTGGCAGGGTGGGGGAGAGGAGAGGAGAGAGGAGGGGTTTGGGCCTCCTGCTTCGCTTTGCCAGCCCAACCCAACCTGGCCCAGCCCACTCGGCCCTCACCTCCACGCTGAGCAGGGCAGAGACGCAGGCCTCAGAGGCATCACAAATGGCGGTCAGGTCGTGGCCCCCCTCTAGGGCCAGCACCACTCGGCCCCCTGCCAGCGTCATCAGCTGCCTGGTGAGGTGGCCGAAGCCTGGGGGTGGGAAGGGTGAGGACAGGTGGGAAACACTGACGCCCAGAGGCAACAATGAGGGAACTGAAAGTCACACCTAAGCACCACCGATCAGAAAGAAAAAGACAGCACTGGGGAAACCCACTCTTGTGTAACGGCACAAGGGACACCACTGCCAGGCATAGGGCCACGCCTGTCACCCCTGCATTCAGAAGGCTGAGACAGGAAGCTCACTGAGAGTTCAAAGCTAGCTTGGGCTACACAGTGAGTGTAACACCACTCTGAACTACATAGTGACCTCCTGTGTCAAAAGCAGAGCTAAACTACACTCTAACCCTAACCCAAACCAACATGTTCTCCAGTATCGCCCAAAACAGGCTCCACTGGAACCTGAGAACCGGCAAGCCCCTCCTGCCCACCTCCTGCAGCTGCAGGACAGATCTCTGTGTCCCCCCCCAGCCCCGGGGCAGTTCTGCCTGAGCCCTCCCTCCCCACTTCCCTAGCGGCTCACATCTGGCGGTGACAGAGTAGCCACCCAGCGGGGACAAGTGTCCTTCCACGGCGTCGAAGCCAGCGGAGACCAGGACCACGTCAGGCGCGAACTCGTGGGCAATGGGCATGACCACCGTCCTGCAAGCAGGCCCTCGGCTGGGACCACGCCCTCGCGCCCCGCCCACACGGCCACACCCCCACACCGATTTGGTCAAGACCACGCCCTTCGGCCCATACCCGCCCTGCACTTGAGACCACGCCCTCGGGCCCGGCCCTGCCACGCCCCGCGGCCCAACCTGAAGGCTGCCAGGTACTCCACGTCCCCAATGGGAGGGTCCACGCCGCCTGTCCAGGCCACATTCACGTTGTACCCAACACCGGGGCCCCCACCAACCTGGCCGCGGGTGGGAGAGAAGGGAGGGGAGGGGAGGGGAGGGGAGAGGAACCGGAGATGAGGACTGGGGCTTGGGGGGGGTCCAAGCCCTCTGGCCTCTGCCTCCCGGAGCCCGGCCCACGCACCTCCTCCGGAGCCCCCGAGCCCGGGAAGAAGTTGCCATTGTCATAGCGGTGCAGCGAGATGTAGAGCACCGACGGGTCGGTGTAGAAAGCCTGCTGTGTGCCGTTACCGTGGTGGATGTCCTGGGGGACATGGGACATGCCTGACCCGCCGCCCAGCACCCGGGCAGGGCCCACTGCTCCAGCCTGCACCTTCACCACCTTCTCTATCTCCGCCCTGGAGAAGGAACTCAGGATCCAGTGCCTACCAGCAAGTGCTCCACCACCAAGCCGCGCCCCTGCCCTCTCCTAAGCTTGCACGTTTTTATTTACGTAAGTGTTCTGACAGGGCCTCACTATGTAATCCAGGCCTGCCTTGTCAAACTCATGGCAACCCTTCTGACTCAGCCTCCCCAGCAGCTACAATGACAGGCATGTGCCCTGACTTTTTAAGTATGCTGAGCTCTGAAGATTTTGCCGGTGCAGAGGACTGTTCTTGGTGGGGTCCCCAAGTGCGGTGAGTGGGAACCGGCTACAGTGTCCCTAGCTCCATGGCCTCAGTGGGAGGCCCACTGGGGCCTTCACTCACAGAAACCTCTGTTCCCACCATTTGGGGAGGCCAGGAGGGCTCCTGACAGGATGTTGGCCCAGGCTGGAGGGTGGGGGAAGGTGGCTTCTAGCATCAGTGACAGCACTGTCCTGTAGGTTCAGGCTGGAAACCCCTCGGCTTGGGGGCTGCTGGAGAGACCCCAGTGGACAAGGGCAGCGGCACCCTAGAGTGCCACAGAGAGGGGCCCCTGCAGGCTTCGGACAGGCTGGCGACCCAGCAGGACAGATGAGGGTCACCGCCACGCCCCCAGGCAGCCACACCTACCCAGTCCACGATGAGGACCCTGCCCACGCTCAGCTTCTGCTGCAGCAGCTTGGCTGTGATGGCCACAGAGTTGAAAAAGCAGAATCCCCTGCAGGGCAGGGAGAAAGGCAGTCAGCCCCGGCGTGAGGGGACGTCACTGCTGCCCGGCCTGGAGGACAGGGATGGGCACACTCACATGGCAGTGGACTCCTCGGCATGGTGTCCTGGGGGCCGGATGATGGCAAAGCCGTTCTGAAAAGGCAGAGGCAGGAGCCAAGGCCAGATGCAGGGCAGCAAGGTGGCCAGGGGGGCGGGTGGAGGTAGGCACAACAGGAGCAGAAGCCAAGCAGGGAAGGGGACTTGGGTCAGGCAGGGACTTAGAGGTCAGGGCACCATTGGGGCCCCTGCCCCAGGCCGCCCAGGTGCTCAGCACGGACTCCGTGTCTGTGGCCCCTTTTGTCCCTGCACTCTGGCAGTCTGAGGGCCATCTGCACCTTATCCTGGCCCCTGGGGGCTGAGGATGCATAGGACAGACTCTGGGAGGGAAGGCTGGGCCTGCTGCGCCCCTGCCCCAGGACCCAAGGCCACAGATGCTCTCACCTTGAGCTCGCCCGAGGCCACCTTGAAGGCCAGCTCCAGCAGGCAGCCCACGGCCATGCGCACGGCGCTCGAGGAGTGCATCTCGTTCCACACGGTGTCACTGTCCACCTGCGACAGGACAGTGGCTCAGCGACAGGAAGGGTGGGTGCCAGCCCTGTGCATGCCGGAGCCCCACACAGGCAGTCGTGGGCAACTCACCCCAATGCCCCCGCATGGCAGCACAGCGTACATCTTCTGGCTGATGGGGCCTGCAGAAGAGGACAGAGCTGCCACGTCCCGCGGGCTGTGCAGGCCCGGGCCCCGCCCCCGGCCGCACCCTCACCGAGCAGCTTCTTGCTGTCCAGCTTCTGCCGGTTGAGCGGACTGGTCCCGTACAGCAGCGTGTGCAGCTCCGAGTGCACCGTCTGGATCTCGTCCAGGGTGGCCTTGCGGCCCCGGACCCGCTGCAAGGGGCAGGGAAGGCTGTGTGGGGCCGTGAGCCCATGGCCAGGTCCTTGGGGCCACCCTGGATGCTGTCCTGCCCCCGCCAGGACTGAAGGGCCCTCACCTCGCACTTGCCCAGCAGCCCAGTCTCCTGCAGCCTGGACCAGATGCTCTGGATGCGGCCAGCGTGCTCGGGGTGGACATGCGTGTTCCCACACACGCACTGGTGCTTCAGCATGAAGGTGTCGTACACCACGCCTGGGCACAGACCCCGTAAGAGCCACCGCCCTCCACTCCCCGGGACAGCTCCACCTTGCCCATCCGGCCTGCCCACCCAACGGGGACTGACCCCAGCCCCACTGACACAGCCAGCAGAGGGAGCCAGGCTGCGGCACAGCCGCAGGGAGCAGAGGACGCCCAGCAATGGGTGCTCACCGGTGGTAAAGAGGAGCTTGGCAGGTGGGTCTGGGGGGCTCCTGGCACCGCCCGGTGCAGCAGGCGAGGACTGGGTGCGGCCCAGGGCTTGGTGGGGCACGGTGGCCAGGCTGAGGGGTGCCTGGTACACGCGTAGGGGCGGCAGCTGTGGGGCATCTGTGAACAGCTGCAGGAAGGTGGGGGTGAGGCTCCCAGGGACAGGTGAGGCCTGCGCATGCCCCAGGGGACGCGTGAGTCACTGAGCCCGAGGGAAGCAGGAGGCGGGGGCGGCGTGAGTCAGGCCTCTGGGCCGCTCTGCTGTGAATGGAGCAAGGTAGGCGCAGCGGGCAGCGTGTACATATGGCATACTCAGGGACGCAGCACACACGCTGTGGGACACACTGTCCCTACCACACCACACTGCAGCACAGGAGGACAGGATGGGTTGGGGTGGGTACCTTTTTGTAGCCGGCAGTGGGCTCCTCTAGGTCGGGACCCTCCTCGGGGCCGCTGTCGCCTGCCGGGTCTCGGACCTGCACGCAGCCATCCTCCTCCTCCTCCTCTTCCTCCTCGTCCTCGTCCTCTTCCTCCAGGTCTTCCTGGGTGCTCTCACTCTCCGTGGAGCCCTCCCGGGGCACCGTTGGGGCCTCTTCACCTACCAAGGCCTCCTGCTGCTCCGTAAGCTCCTCCTCGGTCTCCTCGGGGTGCGTGGTGGGCGGCCTGGGCAGCTCCCCGGTCTTAGTGAGGATCTGGGGACGGAAGGCAGGGGCACCCACCTGTGCCACAGCACTCGGGAGGCTGAGACGGAACTGCCGAGGCCAAGGCCAGCCTGGACTACAGCGTGAGCCTGGCCTCGAACACCAGGAGAAAACAGGGGTGCCATGCCCGCCCCGCATACCTTGCCCAGCTGCAGATGCTGCTGCTTCTGCTTCTCCAGGAATTGCTGCTGCGTGACGAGCTGCTGCAGAGCCTGGGGACTCTGCGGGAGCGGCGAGGACTGTGTGCGGCTCAGCGGCCGGTGCCGCGGCAGCTTCCCTACCGTCCGCATGCTGGTGGCCACACGCTCGCCAGTCACCAAAGGGGACTGCCCGTGGAGCGGCACTGGGGAGGCAGGGGCGAGTGAGCCCCCACAGCCTGCCCAGTGAGCGCCCCAATCTACCGCACTGCCTCATCCGGCTCCCTGCCCCGCCTGCTGCGGCCCTCAGGTCCACTGTCCCATCCTACTGGCCTAGGACCCCAGGGCTGCGAGCAACCAATCCTTGTGACCTTTGTGGTACCCACAGCACCAGTGCGAGAGCCACTAGCTGTGTGTGGCCACAAAGCCTGGGAACACAGTCTGTCTACACTAGCCCACGACTGCAGGCTCGGTGTGGATCGAGATAAATCCCCAGCACTGACCACAGCTGGTGTACACTAAGACTTTTAATGTTACTTTTTATTTTGGTTTTGGTTTTTGAGTCAGGGTCTCACTATGTAGCTCAGGCTGGCCTTGAACGCACAGCCACCCTCTGGCCTCACCCTCCTGAGTACTGGGGTGACAGGTATGCACCACCATGCCCGGCCTGAATGTAATTTATTTTTTATTTCTTTTTTGGTACTGGGGGATCAAACTCACAACCACATGCTTACAAGGCAGGCACTTATGCCACTGAGCCAAATCCCTGGCCCCTGAAGATAATTTAAATACGTGGCATAAAACTAATTTCTCAGGCTGGGGATTTAGCTCAATAGAGTTAAGCACCTGTCTGGCAAGTGTGAGGTTGTGAGTTCAATCCCCAGCACCATAAGGAAAAAAAAAAAACCAATTTCTTGCCTTTCCCTCTCCTCTTCCTTCTTTCCTTCCTTCCATCCTTGAACTCATGGCGATACTCTTGCCTCATCCTCCCATACTCAGCTTTTCTGACCTCTCAGCACAGCTGTCCCCACTAGGCAGGAGCTGGCTGCAGCCCCTGCACCCTCACCCGCAATAAGGGTGCTCTGCTGCCGGGCCTGCTCCAGGAGCAGCACGTGCTGCAGCAGGGACGCGTGCCCGTGGGAGCCCGTGTCGCCCTCCAGTGCCACACCCAGGAGGCAGCCAGGGATGGAGGAGGTGCTCATGAACTTGCCCGTCAGCGAGCCCCCAGGCTGCAGAGACTGGAGGGCCTGCCTCTCTGCCTCCTGCTGCGTCGTGAGCTTCGGGGAGGCCTGGCGGGGGCGAGGACGGGAAGGAGGTGAGGGGGGTCTTGGCCGCCCTCCGCCATCCCAGCCCTGGGAGGGCCATGGTCCCAGCACTCACAGTGAGGTGCGAGTTGGTGACGGTCACCGTGGCCTGCAGCCCGAGGGAGATGTTGGGCAGAGAGGGAGACGTGTAGAGGCTGAACTGGTTGGGGGAGCTGTCCAGGGTGGGGGCCCGGTGCTGGGGGAGCATCTGAGGAACAAGAAGAAGCGTGAGGGCCGCCCAGCCCCATCCCCCTCCAACTGTCCTCAGGGGCAGGGGCCCGGCCAGGTGCCCGGAGCTGCATGTCGGCCTGGGTACCTCGGTGGGGATGTTGGGGACCGAGCCCGTGAAGCCATTCTCAGCAATGGTGCTGTGGGAGCTGTTGGGAGAGCTGGGGCCGGAGCCAGGCGCACTGTTACACACAGACGACACTATAGGAGAAGCAGCTGTCACCGGGGCCTGGTCTGGGCCACCCGTTCCCAGGCCCTCCAGAACCAGGACCCACGGAGCCCTCACCCCCGGGACTGGCGCCTGTGATCTCCACGGCTCTTTTCTTAAAGGTGCTGATGACAGTCCCGTCCTTGCGGCGCAGCAGGGGGCTGCTTCTCCGCTCAGCCACCTTCTGCTTTAGCCTTGACCTCACTTTCAAGTTGGGTTCCGAGGCTGAGGGACATGGGAGACTCAGCGTGGCCGTGGCTGTGCCCACTGGAACCAGTCCCCCAGTGCCACCCATCCACCACCACACACCTGTCTTGCGCAGGGGGAAGTCATCACGGCTGTCGTAGGGCCCCAGAAGAGGCAGCTTGTAGGAGGGAGGTGTCCCGGGGGGGCCACTCTGGGGAGGGGAGCTCTGGTCCAAAGAAGCGTGGTGGGCTCCCCTGGGGGGGCAGACCTGTCACCCCACGCCCAGCCCACCAGCGCGGATAGGCAGGGGTGGCCCCCTGGGTACAGGGACAGGGACTGGTCCTAAGCATTTCTGGGGCATGGGTGAGGCTGCCCTGATAGGACCCCGCCCCCACCCCAGCATTACCAGCACTTGGGGTGCTGAGGGAGGGAATGGTTGAGGCTGCCTGGCGTGGGCTCCTTTGACTTGGACAGGAGGAACTCCTGCAGCCGCAGCTTCACCTCAGTGCTGGCGATGGCACCTGCGGGTGGGGCCAATGAGCCAGGCATGGGGCCGGGTGGGACCCTGCTGCCACCCATGCATGCCCCCGCCCTTACTCTCTTTGCTCTTCTCCTTATGGCGCAGGACCAGCAACTGCTGCTCCAGCCGCTGCCTCTCCAGCTCCTCCTGCCGCTGCTGCTCTCGCTGCCGCTGTTGCTCCAGGTCGCGCTGCCGCTGGGCTGCCAGCCTCTCCTGCTGCTGCTGTGGACAGGTGGAAGGTGGTGTGAGCAGGCGCGGGCAGCAGGCAGGGCAGGCAGGGCAGGGCAAGGCCGGGCCTGGCCGCCCCGCACCCACCTGCAGGTGCTTCTGCAGCTGCGCCTCGTGCTGCCGCGTCAGGTGCGCGTGCTGCTTCTGGAACTCGGCAAACAGGAGCTGCTTCTGCAGCTGCTGCTGCTGCTTCAGGGCTGCCAGCTCCTGCTGCAGCTGCCGCTCCCGCATCGCAGGGTCTGTGGGGTCCATGGGCTCCACAGCCCCGGCTGGCACTCCCCGCCGCACCCCAGGGCCCATGGTGCTGGGCATGGCCACGGGCAGCGCTGGCTTCACCTCCACTGTGGACACAAGAAAGGGCTTGGTGGGTGCTGGGCAGGATGACCCAGGCCCAGGGTACAGCACAGGTGTCAGGATGCTCTCGGGATGCTGTTGTCCACCCGCATGAGGAAATGAGACAGTGCCCTGGACTCCAGGAAGGAGGTATGCACGGGGCCAGGCACAGCTGGGAGCAGAGTGCTGCCTTGGCAAGCACAGGGCCCTGGGTGCCACCTCCCACGCTCAGGAGGCTGAGGCAGGAGGATCACCGTGAGTTTGAGGCCAGCCTGGGCTACACAGTGAGTTCAAAGCCAGCTTGAGCTACATGGTGAAACCTTGTCTTGCAAACAAACCCCCAAAACCCGAAAAACCTTGCAGCTTTGCTCACTTTCCTGCGCCTTCTCCTGATCTCTCAACACCATGTCCCCACCAAAGCCTACACCAGAAGAGAAACTGAGGCACAGATGCTGGCTCCAGAGCTGCTGGGGCCAGCAGCGGGGGTGTCAGGTGAAGCCCATCCTGGGGATGCTTTCTGCAGACTCCGCCCTCTCCATCTCCAAGTCAGCCAGGCAGGGACAGGAGGGGGGAATGCAAATAGGGGAAGGGGTGCAGAGCACAGCCTTTGGAGGAGGGGCGGGGAGTGGGCCAGTTTCCTCTGCTGGATTATCTCCTTTCAACAGTTTTATTGTAATTACCCTGAACGGTGCTATATATAGAGCCAGCCAAACAGCAGCTGCGCTGGGAGGAGGGGACAGGAAGAAGAGGGAATGGGACAGGAAGCAGAGCAAGGCGGTGGCCTCAGCCCCATCCCAATGCAGAGGGTGTCACAGGCAAGTGGGAGTCTGGGGGTGTCCTGGGACCTGAGACCCCCGCCATAGACAGTGGGCTGAGGGTCCCGGGGGCGTAGGTGGCTCCCACCAAGTGGACTCATGGGAAGGCTTGGCCTCAGCCTGAACACTGTCCCCTGGTCACTTGCACCAAGGCCCTGTGGTTGCTAGAGCGACCAGGCAAACACCAGGCCAGCAGGGAGCCCCAAGCCCGGCCCAGCAGGAAGGGCAGGCAGGAAGCGGGGCTGGGAGGAGGAAGTGAGAAGGCAGGACTGGCCCATCTGGTTTCTTTTCCACTCTTCCCTGTAGCCAGGCCCACGGAACCCACAGGGGCATGCAGCCTGTGGACCCCGTCCTGGACAGCTACAAGGCACAGGCCTCTCCTGCCCGGCAGCCTGCAGCAGGCCAGAAAGAGCTGGGGGCGTTGCCCAAGCAGGGCGAGGCCACGGGAGGCCAGCAGTCCCCAGGGCAGAGTGGCTGGGTGTGCGGGGGCCTCAGTGTCTCCCTCAACCCCAACCCACTGCCCCCTGGCCGGGCACATTCTTCAGTGATTTCCTGTCAGCCACGCTGACGACTCTGTGGCCACCAGGCCAGAGCCACATCTGCAGGAGTGGCCAGATGTGGCCAGGGGGTGGAGTCGCATGAGCATGCTAGAACACACTGCGCTCCCCTCCCACCCTGGAAATCTGGCTTCCAGGAAGCAGCCTCGACCAGGGTGAAAGGCAGGTGGCATCCAGCAAGCACCCGGGCAGGCCAGAGGGCTCGGTCACTAGGCAAAGCTGGCTTGGCCCTGGCACCCAGCTCCCTCAGCCAAGTGTGGATAGCGGCACCCTGCTGCTCTGAGGGCAGGTGACGGATGCCAGCAGCGCGCCCAGGAAAGGCAGGGGTCCAAGCTCCTGGCGCTGCATGGGTGGGAGGACCCACACGGGTGGGAAGTGTGACCAGCAGGCTGGCTTCCCTCACACGAGGCCTCAGACGTCACCTTCCCACAGTGGCCACTGCCCTGGCGGCCCGGCTACCCCACCAAAAGCAAGTGGAAGCCCAGGGCGCACAGGATTTAATTTGCAGGAGCTAAAGTGCACCAGGGCGCAGGCAGGCAGCACCTGGCTCTGCCCAGACCACAAGGGTCCACGGCTGTGCCACGTGAGTCAAGAAGGAGGTGGCTGGTCCTGGAGTCCCTACAACATCGCCTGCTATACACAAGACCTAGGCCTGGTTGTTGGGCACACCCTTGCCTGCTTGGCACGAGCAGAGCAGGTGGCAGCAGCTGCCATCGAACCCTGTACCTAGCGAGGGACAAGAGTGTGGTGGCAGACAGCTTCTCGGCCAGGCCAACCAAGCAGGCTGGGAAAGCTGGGGGGCAGCAGAAGGGTGCTGCTCTCAAGGGGGCATGTGCGACACTGCCCCGCAAAACGCCTTCTGGAAACCGGAGAGGTCCCAAGGGGGGACAAGGCTGCTCCCTCCCTCCCTGCCCCAGCCATGCTCTGACAGCGCCCAGGAACCCAGAACCCACAAGCTGTGGAGACTGGGACCTGCCTCCTGCTGGCCTCACGTTGACCCCAGCTGCGGCAGTGGATGGCCAGGGCTGCGCAGCCTTGTCCTCCAGGGTAGCCACAGACACTGAGCTCAGGCCTCGTTCCCCTTTGGAGCCCTGTTAGCTCAGGGACTCCAAGGCAGATTCCTGGGGCAGCACAGCCAGAAGTAAGCAGCTCCACGGCAGGGCAACAGGGCCCAAGTCCAGCAGGTGGCCACACCTGAGTACCCCGGTAGACCCTGGGGTGGCACTGTGTGTAGACCCTCCTGGCTCTCAGGCTGAGAGAGGGGTGCAGGGAGGGGAGCGCTGTGGTGCCTTGACAACTGCGCAGGGCACGGTGGGGCTCCGAGTGGCCCCAGCCGGAGTGGCCAGCTCACATGGGCTTTGTGGTCATCTGTTCTGTGCTCTGCACACAGCAGCGACCCCGGTGCCTCAGGGAGACTGTGGTGCCTAGTAGCAGCAAAACAGAACCTGTGTGCCAACCTGAAGCAGGCCTGGCCCTCTGAGCACACAGGCAGGTGGGCTGCATGCCACAGCTGACCACTGGGCCCCCAACCCCTGTCCTGTCCTGGTCCCAGGGATGCTGGGAAGGAGGCAGACACAGTAGGCCATGCAGCTCGTGACCTGTTCCTACCATGGTTGGTTCCCAGGATCTATTTCTGAGTTCTTACATGACCAGGAGGCTGCCGTTGGCCCAACAGGTTCTACCACAATTCCGCTGCCGGCGGCGTTCCCCATGTGCAGGCCCGTGGCTCTCACCCAGCAATTTGCACAATGTCCACAACGCTGAGGGCTGGGGCACAAGGAGGAGCCGGGGTGCCGGCAGAGCTGCCTGCCAGGCTGCAGCCCGGGGTGCCCAAGCTCTGAGCCTGCACTGGCAGCTACCTCTCAGGGCCATGGGCCTGCGGGATGTGGCCAGGCACCTGGGCTCCCAGGGCCATCAGCCTTGCTGTGGTCTGGGTCACCTTGGCAACACAGACCCGGGACTGTGTCTGTGGGCTGGGGTGCAGCTCAGGGTGGGGCGCTTGCCTCGGAGGCCCAGTACCATTACCGGACCCCCAAAAAGCTGTTTCTAAAGAGCCAGAACGAGACGCTTAGAACACACAAGGCCCAGACAGGTGCTGAGATCGCACCTACCAGCTGCCTGCTCCTTCCTCTCCCAAGGCCATACCAAGACCATGTCCCCCAAAGTCCCTACAGGGCCTCACTGGACACCAGCGCCACAAATGTCACTGTCAAAGCAGCTCCCTGGGCTGTAGCCTTTCGGCCTGTCCCCAAGAAAGGCCACTCTGTCCCTTGTGGCAGAGGCCATAGCAACCCACTACCTTTTACACACATGCAGTAGGCCCCTGCTTTCACGCCTGGATCTGAAATTCTTCCTGGGTTTCCACCCTCGCCATGCTTGCCCCCCACAGGTGAGGGCTCCTTCACCTGGGGCCCCGTGCCCCCTCCTGTAAGCAGAGCCACGTGACACTGTCACCGTGGGGACACCTAGAGCCACAACTCTGCCCGGGGAAGACACCGCCAGGTCACCTGGGAAGGTTACCCTGGCTCTGTGCTCCCCAAGCCACATGTGGTGTCCACCTCTAACCCCTGACCTGGAAGCTGAGGCAGGAGGGTCACTGCAAGTTCACACCCAACCTGCGGTACACAGGAGACCTTATCTCAAAAACCAAACAAACATAAAGGCGATCCCAAAGGTTGCTCCTGGACCTCACGCAAGCTGCAGCAGAAGCCTGGGTGGGTGTCGGGGACCCCAGAATCCGGACAAGGCGCCTGGCTGCCCTCGAGCACAGGGGACTCGGGGCCAAATGGAGGGAAGCCTGACTGCGACTGTGAAGGACCTGGAACTCCGAGCCAGGCACGGTGGACACCCCTGTAAGACCCGTACTCAGGAGGCTGAGGCAAGGGGAGCAGTGTGAGTTCAAGGGCAGCCTGAGCTACAAAAAAAAAAAAAAATCCCCGGCGGAGCAGGGCCTGACAGGAGAGCCGGACGCAGGGTGGAAACAGCGAAGAAGGGCTCAGCCCGGCTTGGGACCCCCGGACCTTCCGCCCTGGAGCTCCTGGGAAACACCCGGAGCACAGCCCCAGGGATCCTCCGTAGCCCCTCGGCCGCAGCTGGGCAGCAGGGCAGGGCAGCGGCCTTATCACCATGCACAGCCAGTCCCACACTTTGGGCCAGGCCCTGCCATTTGCTGGGTGGACACCTGCTCTGGGCAGGCACTGCCACACATGCCTGTCCCCGCAGCTGCGCTGCTGGAACCAGGTTTGCCTCCTTTCTCAGCAAGGCTCATCCCACCAGGGCCTCTGGGTGCCAGATCCCCAGCTTCTCCACATGGTTCATTGCTCTACACAGGGCCCAGCCCGCACACAGAAGAAAAGCCCAAGCCTGGCGCCCCACACTGGTCCGGGGGTGCACGCAGGTCTGGGGCAGACGCGCTCTCTGGGGCTCTACCCAGACGGACAGCTGTTCCAGCGGTGCCTGTGACTCCGAGAACCTGATTTCCTGTCCAGCAGCTGGGCCGCAGGGAAGTGACAGCTGAGGCCTCAAGGACAGAGGCCAGGAGGGGAGGGCGGGGCACTCGGCTCTGCTCCCTGGGGCCCAAGTCCATCTAGGGAGAGTGGCACCCTCCCAGCACTGCACGCTCCAGGAAGCAGGACCTGGATGGCAAAAGCTCCCAGACCACGGCACTCCCCCCGGACACAGAGTGGAGCGCTGAGGTGGCCCCCATGGAGGTGGCACAGGTGGCACACTGAGTATGGCCATGGACTGAGCCAGGGTGGGCTGGGGCCAAAACCTTACCACGCTCCCACGGCTAAGCAGTGACGAGACACAGGGGTACCTCCACCTGGAAAGGCCGCCATAACACACGCCACCAAGGGAGCATCCGTGTGGACCAAGGGCCCCACACCGAGGCCCAACTTCAAATCACACCTCCTGCTGTGACCTCAAGTCCCTAGACCTCTGGTCCTTCTCATTGCGAGATGCATTACTAACGTCCTTACAGTGGGTAAGGCTGGGGTGTCCCAACTCCTGTCGCCTGCCTGGGCTGGCCCTTCCGTCTTCCAACCCCAAACCCCTTACACCATGCAGTCACATGAGGAGACACCAGGGAAAGCAGGAGCGTGTCCACATCCAGAGCACCCTCCCTGCATGGGGACAAAGGTCCTCCAGTGTCCTCACCTAGTACTGGGGATCCAGGACCCCTGCACTGAGTGATGTCCCAGTCCTTTCTATTTTTTATGTTTTGAGACACAATCTTGCTAAGCTGCTGTTACCCAGGTTGGACTTTAACTTGTTATCTTCCTGCCTCAGCCTCCCTTCACATGCTGCACACTGCCCAGGCATCAGCCAGACCGAGGCCCACAGAAGCAGGCTCAGAGTCCAGGGCAGGATACCGACAACTCCCGGGACACCCACCCTGAGTCCCAGCTCCAGGCTCCCAGCCTGGGCTGGTGGGGGGCAGCGGCAGCCAGTAAGACCCTGCCATGTCAGCTAAGGCCCGGGCCCTCCACGGCAGGAGCACTGGCACACCTAGCCCTCCCTGTATGACCTGCTGAGGTTCAGTCACCAGAAGGCCAGGCCCAGAACAGAGCTGGGAACTGGGCTGGAATCCAACCCCACCCACTGCAGTGTCCATTCATCCAGGTGCCAGGCACAGTGCTGGGCAGTGAGCACTGGCAGCCATCAGGACAGTCCAACGCAGTCAAACGCACACCTCTCATTCCAGCACTCAGGAGGCTGAGGCAGGAGGACTACAACAAGTTCAAGGCCAGCCTGAACCTCACAGCAGGAGCCCATCTCAACTAACACGATGCAAAACACAGTGCAGAGCAGAGGCTGCCCTTCAAACGGCACCCAAGCTTGCGGCTGGGAGTGGCAGGGAGGGCTCACCTGGAAGGCCCATTCTAACCATTGAGGCTGGTGCATACCACACATGCCACCTGCCACCCAGAAAGTAAAGAGGTGCTGCTGCCAGCTGCAGACTCTGGGACCCTGCATCCTGCTGGGCTGGGGCAGGAGGGAAACACCGGGCTGCTGCCGGCCCCCACAGCCTCGTTTATCTAGGGTGCATACTCCTTTAAGCCAAAGGTTAACGTGTTTCTATTTGAAACATGTATTTACATTCCAGAGTCCAAAAAAAAAACATGGATACAAGACAGCCAAGCCCCAGGCCTATATCTGTCCCCAGTCCACGTCACAGCACACCGCAGGCTCGGGGGACATTCCTAACCCTCTCCCGGCAATGCCGGGGTGACTCACACCTCCTGCTCGCCAGTAGCCCTGGCCTGCGTCTCATCGGGTGGGAAGACAGGACCAGAGGCACACAAAGGCCCAGGGCAGCAGGCCCAAGCGAGGGGACAGGTCCAGCCTGCAGGGCCCAGCCAGGATGGCGCTCAGGCCATGTGCTAGGCCAGGCATGGGCCGGGGGCAGGATGGGAGAGGGGGACGCACGCAGCCGCTGTTCCCAGGCCTGGGGCAGCAGCGGGTCTGGAGCCAAAGCTGCAGGCCTGATGAGCACGGTGAGAAGCAGCCGGCTCAGACCCTCTTCGCCAGAGACGCCTTGGCAGGGACCCTGCATGCTGCCCCTGCGGTGTGTCCGGGATTTCTGGAATCTCCCTAGGCCTCAGCATCCAGGCTCAGAGCCGGATCCCAGGTATGCACAGGGACTCGGGCCCCGCCTCTCGACTCACCGACTGGGGCTCTGTACCCACATGCCCAGCACCGACTTCCCACAGTGCACACACCTGTGCCCCTGCCGGCAGAGAGGCTGTGGGGGTGCGTCCAGCAGCCCCTCCCTGTGGGAGTATCCTGCGGTGCCGGCCCGGTGGGGCAGCTGTGCCAGGCAGGCCTGATGCCGCCAACAGGTTCCAGGGAGCAGGGAGGAGTGGCCGCTTGGGGGGACACAACCCCCACACCAGACCAAGGAGGTCCCCACCTCGAAGGCACAGCTGGGCTGGCTGACAGCTCTCCACCCTCAGGCTGGTGGTGAATGAGGGATGGGGCATTGAGCCTGACACCCCAACTGCTGGCCCTGCCTGACCCCAAATGGCCACAGCAAGCCGCCCCCCATCAGCGCACCTGACCTTCCCCCCAGACACCAGGCCAGGGCAGCGGGGTACCATGCATGTGGGGATGGCTGCCATGGCTGCAGCTACAGCTCCCTGCACCTAAGCCCAGGGGCAGGTGGCCTGGAGACCACAGGTCACTGACCAGGAAGTCCCAGTGCAGCAGTGGGGTGATTCTCCAGGGGACCACAGGACAGAGAATGCCAGGCAGCCTGGGCGGAGGACAAGGTTCTGGGGAGGGGACCTGCAGGAGCAGGCACAGCTCGACCTCCCCATAGTTGGCGTGGCCTCCGAGAGCCACTAGGATGGACCCCACCTGAGGGGGATGTGACTTGGCCACCAACGAAGGCAAGGACAGACGGACATTGCGGTGGGCACTCACCTGCCACAGGGATGCTGTGCAGCGAGGTCCGAGGCAAGATCTCCAGGGACGGCTCCCGGCCAGGCGCGCCATCTGTGGAGAGAGTGGACTCCGTCTCGTAGATGGTCTGCAGCACCTCCAGGAGCCCCTGCGCCTTGGGCACCAGCAGCATGCCCAAGAGCACGGAGGGCAGTGGGGCTCAGGGGCTCCCTGCAGTCACCGCGCAGTGGGGGGGCGCCTCATTCGCCTGGGCGCTCAGGGACTGCCGGTTCAGGGACTGCCTAGTAGCCAAGCCCAGCGGCCCTGGGGCTGGGGACCACCGTCCTGTGCCTAGCAGCGGCTGGCTCCAAGGTCTGGAGGGAGCTCGGTGGGGCAGGCGGAAGGCTCTGTGTCCCTTCCCAACCCCACTGACAGCTCTGGGCCGGCTCCCTGCTCACTGAGTGAGCCGCCGGCAGCTGGCAGGAGACTGAAATAGCAGCTGGGGGAGGGCCCTGGCTATAAATAGGTGGAGCGCTCCGAGCTCAGGCTGCCAGGAGCCCGGCTGGCGGGGCCCCGCGGGCGGCGCTCCACCCAGGAGGGAGCGCCAGCGAGGGGAGGGGACTGGATGGGACAGGACAGGACGTGAAGGGCCGCAGGGCCAAGGCCACACAGCCCGGGCTGGTGGGTGGAGGCTGGGCCGGCCGGCCAGCGGCCCAGGGGTGCACACCTCTCTCCCCACTTGCCACAGGATAAAAAGGCAGCGCAGGGCCAGCTTGGGGATGCTGCTGCCACTCGGCCTAAACTTCGTAGAGTCCTGGCTCTTCCTCTGCACAGTGCTGGGAGGGACCTGGGCCCTCATACCTGCTGGCCACAGCCAGGGCAGGGAGGACAGGAGCCCTGGCTTCCCCAGAGTCCTCTCAGCAGCCCTGGGGCCTTCCCTGCTGGGGAGAGCTGGGCATACACGCCATCTCATTTTCCCTGCACGACAACCTCGGGAGAGAGCTGCAGAGGGGGAAACTGAGGCATTGCCACTTGCCCATGATCACACGGCAGGGCTAGGAGACTGACCTGAGGCAGCACCTAAGTTCTAACCACCCTGTCCACGGCCTCCTGTGAGGGCCACAAGAGGCCACCTAGGGCCTCTGTTGAGAGCTACAGGGACCTGGGGATAGCAGAAACGCCCTGGGCACCCCCTGCACCACACCTGACCCCTGACCTCCCCGGAGCCTTTTAATAGCTCAATTACTCCTGGTTTACATCCCCCCAACCCCAACGTCACAGTTACTATTTTGAGGCCCCCTCTGGGCCCTTCCTTGCCCCCTGCTCCAGGCACGGAGCCAGGGACACCTGTCCTCTCCCTGCACTAGTGACCTCACCCTCCCATCAAGAGGCCAGAAGGTGCTGGCCAAGTGAGGACACAGTGGCTATAACTCCTGAAGCCCAGCTCCTAACAGCCAGGGCTAGACTGGGGTTCCTCCTTGAGGGGAGGCCACAGGGACAGGGCAGGAGGCTGAGGCGGCTGTCCCCCAGGCCTAGAACAAAAAGACAGCATGGCAGAAACCAGGTGGGGACCAGGAACCAAATAGGTGCCACCACCCCTCAGCCAAGGCAGACTCCAGGGAAGAGCGATGGGGTGGGACTCACAGGCCACCCCACCCCACCTAGGTCCCTGCCCAGGGTGACAGGCAGAGACCCAAGGGAGCCCAAAAGGATGGGGGCAACAGCCCCAACCTCCAGGACTCCACCCCCCAAACTGGACACAACTGGGAGGGCTGGGACAGGGGCTGGGGCCCCCCATCGCTGGGTTCCTGGATGACATGCACACCCAGAGCTGCAGGCCAGCGGATGGGAAGATAGAGGGCGCGGGCACCAGAGGCCATGGGGCTTCCAAGAACGGCCACAGAGTCAGATCCCCCACTGCCAGGGCCAACTCCCAGAGTCCTCTGGGGCAACAGGGGGCATGCTGGCCAGGGAACCCCCACCAGTGCCGACCCGCCCGCCCTCCTCAAGTGGCAACTGCCCTTGCAGGGCACCAAGGGCAGCTGGGACTGGCACAGGGATGCTGAGGTACCCACCCCTCCCTGCACCCATGCTCCAGTTTCTCTGGGCACCCAGAAAGGAGGGGGTGCTACCTCCCTCAGGGAAAGGGAAGGAGAGAAAGTAGAAGGTGGTGGGTGGTGCTGGGCAGACAGGTGCCATCACACACACCTCCCGCCCATACCAGGGACAGGAGCCCAGTCCCCTCTCGTGGGCACCCACCACTTCCCAGACTAGCTCCCAGGGTGGGCCAATTGTGCATCCTCCTCTGGGCCACGGCCTGGGATGGGGATGACCAAGGTCTACACCCCAAAGCCAGCACACAGCTCCTAGGGAGCAGTTGGCCCCTGCTGATTCCAGGGTCACATGGGCCCAGGTAAGGTCCCGCCATGCAGCCTGAGCCTTGCCAGGACCCCGTCAACACTGTTTCCATGTCCCTGCGTGCCCTGGGGGGGGGGGGCTGGCAAGGACTTGCCCACCAGGAGCTCTATGCTGAGAGGCCTGCTCTGTGGCCCAGACAGGGTTCCTGCCCTCTGGCCATGGGGAACCAACCAGTCAGCAGCCTATTAGGAGCTGAGCCGAACAGCAGAAGCCTCCGTGCTCCCAGGGGTCCTGTTGCCACGCCCTGCCTGAGCCTGGCCTGACTCAATCAGTGGCCACCAGGCCCTCGAAGGAGCTCAGAGCCCACTACACAAGGGCCTCCACGCTCAAAGCCCCGGTTAATCAGTAAGAAGCACACACAATGCCTCTTCTAGCCACTGGCAGCCAGGTTCAGGCTCCCTGCTCACCCTGGCCAGGCTGAGGCCCCACCCAGGGGTCCCAGTCTCAGCCCAGAGGTGTGGCTGGTGCAACCACCAGGCAGCTTGAGCACAAGGGCAGAGCCAGCAGAGACAGGGAGGCCTGAGAGACACCCTGGCCGCCCTGTCCCTCATGAAGCCCATTAGGAGGACACAGCAGTCAGGGCCTGGGAGCCCACCTGGCAGCCCTAGGGGTGTGTGTGGGGGTCATGCAGGGCTAAAACTGAGCAAGGCGACATTCGGCTCTCCACACTGCACAGGACATGGCCAGGGGGGTGACCACCCTGAGGCCAGACAGGGGCCTCAGGCTGCGCACTGACCTCTGCACTGACCCACAGCTCTCCTGGGATCCCCCAAGAGTCCAGTGTGGCCACCCAGAAACAGTCTCAGCGGCTCTCACATATAGTGCTCCCATCCCCCAGGGAGCCCTGAGGCAGCACTGGGCAGAGTCCTGAGGCCTGGGGAACAGGAAACCTCAAGACCCCAAGGAGGACTCTGCCACGTCCAGAGTCCGAGGGGAAGAGGTGAGGCTACCTGGACAGGGCAGAGCAGGCAGCCAAGAACCCTACAAACTCGGCGTCCCACCCTGGCCCATGCCACACGCCCAAGCGTGGGAACTCACCCCTGATGGGCCATGGGCACTTGGGCATGCAGACCCCATGCTGAGGGCGCTGGCTCCCGTCAGCCTTGGCCGGCCTCTGTCTGTCCTTACAGCGCTGCTCCCCTCCTGACCTCTCAGCCAGGGGGTGCAGCCAACAGGCCAGCAGGAAGCTGCACTGCCCAACCCGCTGGCACTGCCCTTACCAGACTCGGTGGGAGAGTTCATGCCGGCTCCGGGCCCACAGGAAGCCAGCGCGCACCGGGCCAGGCCGGGAGCAGGTGGAGCTGTGGTGATGTCAAGAGAGACAGACGACAAAAGACAGACTGACGGGACAGGAGCCCGGGGCCACCGTGCCTCTACTGCCCATCCAAGGCCATCCTCCAGCTGAGGCAATCAGGCGCTCAAGGCAGCATCCCTGGGGAGAGACATAGAGTTAGAGCAGGATGAGGACACGGGACACCCAGGTGGAGGGACACCCACGGGGCACTGGGGTCCCGCCAAGCAGGCCAGACCCTGCTCTCCTCTCCTCCTAGCTGGCGAGACCCTAGGTGCCTGACAGGAGGAACAACCAAGACCTCAGTGTCTGCGGCCAGGCAGGGGCCTCAGGCTGCACAGGGCTGACGGAGTCCCCTGAGGCCCACAGCTGGTGCTTCTGCCGGGGCACTGAAGCCAGGTCCTGGAGTCATCTTCCTCCCACGCACCTGGGCCCACCTCACCTGGAAGGACAGATGCACTTCTGTCCCATCCGTTCAGTACGAGTAGGGCCTATCCTCAGTCCAGGGATCACAGACTCTGTCCCAGAGCCAGGAGCCAGCACCCAGCCTAGGAGTCTGGCCCCAACCCACGGCCTCTGCGTGCTGCAGAGGAATGGAATTCCCCCTGCCCAGCTTCAGCTTGACTCCACAACAAGGGCTACCTTTTCCCATAAGTCCTGAGCCACCTTAAGGCCCAGAGGACTCTGGGCTCAGCAACCCGCCCTGCCCTGCTGCGCCTCAGCCTCAGACATTGGACTGCAACCACCTGGGCCACCCAGACGTGATCTCACCCTGGCCTCAACCCGAGGTCAGCCCCCACCCCCAGGAACAGGGCTGGGGGACCCAGGAGGCTGCGACTCAGCCTCCCCGACACCCCAACTCCCAGCAGGACGGGTCCTTAGCACCACCACATTCAGGAGTGGGGCCTGCGTAGAGCCCTGAAGTGATGAGGCTGCCTGCCACGGAAGACCTGGACCCTGGTCTGCGGAGGCGGAGCACCTGAGGTCAGGGCCAGGTAAGGGTTAAAGATGCAGGTAAGGGTTAAAGATGCGCCAGGGCTGGGGCCACACTCAGGAATGTGGCAGGTGCGGCCAGGAGCCTGGGCAGTGCCAGCCCACGCGTGGGCAGGAGTTCAGTCCAGGCCCACAGAGACCTGGCGCCTGGGCTCACACCCCTCCCCGTGGGCCAGGGAGCACAGATTTGAAGATTCCCACAACTGGCTGGGCAAAGGGGCCGCCCACCTCCAAGGAGGCAGAAACTCAGCGCAGCCGCGCCTGCCCTTCTCAATCACTGAGGGCCCAGGCCTGCTTCTCTGTCCCCACTGCTGGGCGGCCACTGAGCTGGGCTGCCAACCAGGCCTCCCCAGGAACAAAGCCACACACAGCCTGTCCCCACAAGGAAGGGTCAGACAGGGAGCAGACTCCTGTATGGGCTGGAGCAGTAGGGGAAAGAGGGTGTGCTGGCTTTCGGACCTGGGCGGCCAGCACCTGCCTCTGCAGATGGCTTGGTATTGTAACCAGGTCTCGGGGCAGTGGGGACAGGTGTGAATGGTGCTGAGAGGCCACTATCGTCCCCTAAGCAACAGCACCCAGGCCCGACAGGGGCTGCCTCCCCTCACTAGTGGCCAGCCCTTTCTCATCCCTCTGGGACCCAAACCCACCTTCCTTTCCCGCTGGGACATCTAGCGTGGGAACCTGGCCCCATAACCTGTGGTGCAAGCTTGCTGGGCTGTCAGGCCTAGGGCTGGGCTGGGGAGACACCCCCACCCCATTCATAAGCAGGGAAAAGCGCAGGCTGTGGGAGGAGCCGGGCAGCACCCAAAGGCCGGCGTTCACCAGGTGCCCACCAGATCCTGGTTCCCTCAGGACTCCCTCAGGACTCCTGGGTATTCCTGGATGTCACCCCAGCGCCTCCACACACACTTCTCAGTGTCCCAGCTCTACCCAAAAAGCTGCCAACACGTGGTGCCTAGGCCAACTCCGTGGCCACAGAGGCTGGATCAGGAACGTGGAGCCCAGACAGCTGCCAGGGTTCCGAGGGCTTCTTCCCCAGACCAGGCCTGACTGGGGTCACAGCAGACTGCTCCCCCAGCACAGGCAGCCCCTCGGCGCCACACAAGTGTCCCCCAGGCTCAGAGCCTCGCAGGCCCCAGCAAGAAAGGGGGGGGGCACAGACAAGGGAGCGAGGCACCAGGCTGACAAATTCATTCCTGCGATCAGCCCATTTCTGTTTGTCTGCTCACACGCAGCTCCAGGCATCTGCACGAGCCAGATGGAGGAGGCTGCTATTTCGAGAAAAAGGGGGGAAGGGATGGGAGGGCGGGAGGAGGCGGAGGCGGAGGAGGCAGAGGGCAGGAGACGGGGTCTGGGTGCCTTGAAACCTCACACGGCCGGAGCCCCCTCCCTGCACCGCTAGGCAGGCTTCCCTTTTTACATGGCAGAGCCTGGCCGGCGGCGAGGTGGAAACGGGAGGAGAAAGGAAGACAAAGTTTCATCAGCCGGAGTCGGTTACAATAGGCCCCTCGCGGGCTGCAGCAGGTTTTCATTCATGAGCAAGCCGGGCGCTGCGATGCCAGGACCCGCCCCCCCTCCCCTTTCCCCTCCCCCGGCTGGCGGGTGCGCGTCCCAGACAGCCCTCCTCCCGGGATGCGAGTAGGAAAAATTAATTATTAAACAGCAGCTGGTACTGAGCACTACCCCAGCGCCAAGTGCCGGCACTGCGCCCCGCACAAACACAAACGACCCCGGCCTAGCCCTGGCCCCGCCAGGCTACCGCCCGGAAAGCTAATCAGAGCGGTGTCCCTGCAGCTCCTTGGGGTGGGTGGGGCATGTGTCGCCGACCCCCTCCAGATTTTAGAATCTAGCCAAAGTAGGGATGCACTGGAGAGGGGGTGCTGCCCGGGGAGGACGCCTCTCCTTCCTTGCGCCCCGTGCGTGCGCCTGAGGCCGGCCCTGCCCGTGTGCGCACTCCGCGACCGGGGAGTCTGAGGCCCCTCCGGCCTAAGATGGACCAGGCCGAGGGGCAGAGAGCGACGAAGCCAGGAGAGGGCAGGGGGCAGACGGGAGCGGAAGGAAAGGAGGAAAGGGGGACGGAGCCGCGGCGCCCACCCGCAGCAGCCTGCACGCCAGAGGTCCCGGGCCTGGGACGGGGAGATTCGGAGTTCTGCTGCCTACACTCCAAGCCCCACGCGACCGCCCGGGGCAAGGCCGAGCCCCAGGACCCATCTTGCGGACAGCGGGACCGGGGCGCCTGGAGCCGGGGCTCCCGCTCGCCATTGGCCTCCTTTTGTTCCTGTGACCTGCACCATCCACCCTCCTAGGGACCCGCGGCGGCCACCACGGTTCCCCAGGCCCGGCTCCGGGGCCGAGCGCAGGGCCGCACGCGGGCGCCGTCACAGCAGGGTCCCTCACGCCCCCCGGCACTGCGGCGCGGGCGGCGCCGGAGGGGAGGGGAGACGCGGGCGGGGCTCGCGAGGTCACTCCACCCCGTGGCACCCCGCCCCCAAGCCGCGACCGTGCCCAGCAGCAGGCCCAGGCCCGGCGGGCTGGGGCTGCAGACCCCCAGCGAGTGGCGGGCCGCGCGGACGCGGGCGCAGACTGGCCGGAGCGGGGCTCCACCCAGGCCCAGCCTGCTCCGGAGAGACCGCGGCTCGGCTCGGCTCGGCTCCACTCGGCTCAGCTCGGCTCGGCTCGGCTCGGACGGGACTTCGCGGGGAGGGGGCGGGGAGCGCGGGGGAGGGGCCTGAGCGCGACTGGGGTCGGGGTCGGCGCCGGGGTCAGGGGTCAGGGGTCGGGGTCGGGCCGCTCACCCCCGGCGGCTCGCGCTCCGGGCCCGCGGGCAGCCGCGGCAGCAGTGGCGGCGATAGCGGCGACAGCGTCCCCTCGACGGCTCCTCCATCTTCGCGGCGCTGGGCTGCGCTCGCCGCCGCCACCAACAACAACATTCAGCGACGTCACTGCGTCACGTGACCCCCGCCTCGCTAAAAATAGCGCGCCCCGCCCCGCCCGGCTCTTAAAGGGACCGCACTGCCTGGCTGGACGGGGACCCCGCGGGCCTGGATATCCCCCCCTAGAGGGGACGCTGACAGAAGCGCATCCCTAGGAGACAAACGGCACCGTGCTCCCGAGTTATAAAGGTGCTTGCGGGTAGTGCCACCAAATGTTGGCAACAGCCCACCTCTGTACAGGGAAATTTACAGAAATAGGGTATCTGCCCCGACAGCCACCTAACCCTGAAGTGACACAGTATGCGCGGCTATAGAGCAGCTTAAGGAGCGTCAGGCCGGGGACTCAACGTCCTAGCACGGTTAGGGGTGGTGGTGGTAATTGTGCTGATTGACCTGGAAGGCGCCTGGGATCTGTCATACATCGCAGTGATGCTCCTGCCTCAGCCCTTGTCACAGATGCCCAAGGTGACACTGGGGAACAGTCAGATTCTATTTCCAGCACCTCCTCGCTCACACCAAACACAGGCTGGGTCCCTGAGCTACACCTTCAGCTGCTCTAAGCTGCTGCTTTTTCATCTTTTTGGGGGGGGAGAGGTACTGGGGACTGAACCCAGGGCCTTCACATTGAGCTACATCCCCACGGAGTGTTTATTTTGAAACCGTTTGCTAGGTGGCCCAGGCCAGGTTCCAATTTGAGATCCTCCTGTCTCAGTCTTCAGGAGAGTCGGGATTGCAGAAGGCCTAGCAGGGTGCCTGGAGGAGAGACATAGGCTGAGGGAGGTGGGGTGCTGAAGGCTCTAGCTAAGGCTGTGTTCTGGTTTACACATTGTGTCAGCTTGAGCAGTCTGGAGGCTCAGCCAAGGGATTCGGCAGCTCTAGGTCCTAAAGGGTTCTAGGATGTTCATTGTGTCAACTTGAGAAGGCCAGAAGCTTAACCAACTGACTCAGCAGGGGACCGGGGTCTCTAGTTTGTGACACCCTCAGCCTGTGCAAGAGGAGGGCGCAGACGGTGTGAGTGGTGCGCCCACCCCAGGGGAGCAGCCTGCATACAGTAAAAGGCAAATGAGGGGGGCCCGATGGCTGATTCTTCAGGAGCTCCGGTCTTCGCCTTCAGCGTGGACGCCGTCTCCTGGCTTCTGGCACAGACTGTTCGGCTGCCCAGGACCCCTCTGCCTTCATCCCAGATGCTTCAGTGTTCCGCAGCAGAGCCCTCGGGCTCCTGATACAGACCTGCACCGGACTGCAGTGAGCTCCAGCACACAGACCCCTCTGACGCTCCACACCCGGCTCGGGGTGAGTACTGTAAGCCGGTCATGTGACTTTCTGTGCACATCTTTCACGATAGCTGTTTCCCTGACTTACAGACTTGTGCCTGCCAGGAGTGGCTCTGGAGAAACAGACTCACAACAACGGCATTCTTCAGCGGTTTCTGGGGTTCCTGGAGTTGGTGCTGCAAGTGATGAGCCCCAGTGACACCACAGCCACCCCTGCTTCTATGGGGTACACTGAGTCCTCGGCGTGAGCTGTCTAACCTCATGCGCCATGTAGCTCCGTTTGCTTATCCCAAGTCAGGCAGCCACTCACTGAGACTGGTCCCAGATAAAATAACGAGGGGGTGCAGCAGGTCCTCAGGTTCAGTCCTTGGGCCCCCCAGCCTTGCTGTCCCCCACAGGCACTGGGCAATGGAGTGTCTGGCATGAGTGACGCCGCCCTTCCGAGAGTTCCCTGACACCATCACCAGATGGCTCACCAAGGAGGGAGGTTGTAAGCACTGTCCTGACCACTGCCCCAGTTACCCTGTGGTCGGGGTGCACCTGGCATCAGCCCATGCCTAGCGGGGGCAGCCAGCCAGCCCCACTGCTCAGTGAGCCCACACTACCATCCCAGATTTCTCAGATGCAATCTTCCAGTTGGGGCCACTGGCCTTGTCCTCAAAGCAGCTCGGGTGAGCAGAGGTAACCCAGGAGGATGTGGCACTGGGAGCTGGTGTGCCCCAGGGGGCCACCACTGAGATCCCATGGGGAAACATGCGCCCTGAGGTTTGCCCTGTCCATCCCACAGGGTTATCACCCAAAGGCGTCGCCTTCCATTCCACAGAGTCCATTGAACCAGTGGACAGGAAGTCACCAGTGGGTGGCACTGTGCCAGGACCTGTGGGGATGGGGAGAGGTGGAGGCGGCGGGGAGGACACCTGGTCCTGGGCACCGCCTGCCCTGCCTGTGCCGTATATGGGGAGGGGCTGTGGACCTCTGTACCCTAAATTCTCAGTACTGACGACGCTGCGGGTGGCGGCGTACGAGCTGGCCCTCCCATCCACCTTTCCCGGGGATGCACGTATCCAAGTGGAGCCCAAGGGATGCGGCTCCTGCAGGGCCCCACACCCTGCAAGTCAGGCCCCCAGGCTGCCTCCGCTGTCCTTGCTCTTCTTTCTTTTCTCTGGTTTGTTTTGGTGGCAGCTGCAGGACATACGTGGGCTGTGCTCCTTTATCCACGTGAGGGAGGCCTGGGCAGGACCCATTTCTGGAGGTCTGCGGGGGATGCACAGATCCGGGGCAGTGGTGTCCTCCTCCTGTCCCTCTCCTGCCACCTGTCCCTCTCCAGCCATGCCTCCTGCCTCGGTGTCCTCGTCTGCAGAAAGGCAGAGCAGAAAGGTCTCACCCAGGTCTCCCCCTGCCCAGTGTAGTCCAGAAAAGCAAACACAACAAACCAGCAGTGTGCCCAGCAGACCTGCAGGTGGGAGGGGAGGGGCAGCCTGGCCAGGGCGTTCTCGTCCCTCCCTGGGCCCCTGCACCATCTCTGTGCAACCTGGGCTTCTAAGACAAGCTGTGAATTTGTTTAAAAAATGAAGGTTATTCTTAGCTGGGCATGCTGCCACACACCTGTGAGCCCAGTACCTTGAGAGGCTGAGACAGGAGGGTCACTAGGCATTTGAGGCCAGCCTGTGTCAAAAATAAATAAAATTATCCATGGCACAGCTGCCAGTTTGTCTTGGCACCTAATAAGTGTGTTAAAGACTTCAGATGGGCATGGAGCACGCTGACCAAGAGCCCCCTGAAGCTGCCTCTTACCCGCTGAAGTCCAGCAGTGACCAGAAGGCATGTGACAGAGGTGGCCATGAGGGACAAGCCTGGAGTGCTCCAGAAGGAGCTGCCCTCTAGGGACCGGTACAGGAGGATGCTGTCATGTCCCACCCCCTGCTGGACCTGGCATGGGGCCCAGGGTGCCACCTGCCCACTCAGGGGTCAAGACCACACCAAAAGCCAACCCCAGCGGAGCCAACACCTGTGCAGGTCTTTCCAGAGCTGCATCTGGCTTAGGGAGGCAGTGGAGCCTGGGGGACGTGCAGGAACAAGGCCCCGGTCAGCCGAGCTGCGTGGAGACACGCCAGTCTAGTACGGTGCGGCCCCAGGAGGCCGTGCAGGGTTGCAGGTGTCACCTAGGAAACTCCCTTGAAAGTTGTCCTCCTTAGGCATGATGGTGCACGCCTGTCATCCAAGCACTCAGGAGGCTGACACAAGAGAGTCGCCATGAGTTTGAGGTCAGCCTGGGGCTACAGAGGAGCTCCATACCAGCCTGGACGATACAAGACCCTGCCTCAAAAAAAAGTCATCCTTAAAGCAACTCGACTACGTCAAGGTCATGCGGGTCGCCTCCTGCATAAGGAGCGGGGCTTGGAGGGGTGAAGCCTTCGGTGGATGGCTATGCCATCTAGGGGTCTCATGGCCTAGACCCCTGGGCACCTGATGAGGTGCCCTAGACGCCTTGTGTCCAGTGGTGTCCCCCTGGACTTCCCTGCCCACTGCCATCGCACCTTTTCACTTCTTCCCCATGTCTCCTGGGGCAGCCCTAATGATTTGGGGGTGATATCAGGGTAGATGAGGGCCTTGTACATGCCCAGCAAGGGCTCCACCTCCTGTGGGCAGCCCCCTCACTGAGCTCCTTAGGGCAGGGATGCAGTGGACATGCTCCCAGAGGTGAGACTTGGCCTGGCCCTGCGGCCACAGCCCTGGGGTCGCCTCCTCCGGGCTCTGGGGAGGGGCAGGCCAGGCCAGGGGAAGCCCGCTTTTCCTCCTCCTCTTTGCCTCAGAAGTGCCTCTGCCCGCTATATCTTCCCCTGGGCCCAGGTGCCACCCGGCTTTGTGGGATCACCCAACTTGTGTGCTGCCCCCAGCCGTACCAAGACCTGGGCCCGACCCACACCCCACGTGGGACCTCCGGGTTGAGCGACCCCGATGGGTTCAGCCCGGTCCACAGCTTTTCAAAGCTCTCCAAACAATGGTACAGAGTGTGGGTCACAGAATGTACAATGTGCCCCTTCTGGGCGCACAGCTCAGGCCTTCCAGTGAGGGTCCCAAGTCCTCCCACTTACTGGCCAATCCTGTCACCACCCCACGACAGCTTTTTTTTTTTTTTTTTTAATCAGTACTGGGGATCAAAACTCATGACCATGCACTTGCACGGCAGGCACTTATGCCGCTGAGCTAAATCCCCTGCCCCACAACAGCTTCTTAAAACACTTACTAGGTTAATTATTTTTTCCCAGTAAAAAGCGTAACCTTTTTTTTTTAATTTCAAGACAGGGTTTTGCTATATAACTGAGGCTGGCCTTGAACTCACTATGTAGCCTACACTGGGCTTGAACTTGTGGCAATATTTCTGCCTCAGCCTCCCAAGTGCTGCATGACAAGCACGTGCCAAGTTAGTCATAAACCTTTTTTTTTTTTTTTTTTTTTTTGGCATGAACTCTTATTGTAGAAAATTTGGTGAGGGAGGATCAGGCAATGGAGGCACACGCCTATCTTCCCAGTGCTCTGGAGGCTGAAGCAGGAGGACTGCAAATTCAAGACCAGCCTGGGCTGCATGGTGAGACTGTCTCAAAATAAGAAGAAAAGCATTTGAGGAGGGGCTGGGAATGCTGCTCAGTGCTGGGGTTCAAACCCCAGCATTATAAAAGGAGGCAAAGAGTGTGAAAGAGGAAGGGGGAAGGGGCAGGAAACTACAACAAGGAAAATAAAACACCTGGCAATCTGTAAGCGCTAACTAACACCTGGTCGAGTAACATCCCAATACTCTGAGGCGCTGGGGCGCCACCACCACTCCCACTTTCCCATAGTCGCCAGGCCTGAACCCGGGCCCTTGCACGAGCTCCGTGCCCAGCCTTTTCAATTTTGTTCTTTGTTTTGAGTGGATCTCAATAGGTTGGGAGGCTGGGCTCCAGGGATCCTCCTGCCCCCAGCTCTCAGATGTGGGGTGACAGGCTGTGCCCCCATGCCAGGCTCGCCCAGGTTTCTTCGTTCTGTCCCCTATGATGGAACCAGCCTTTGTCTGCTGCTCGGGCTGGAGGGAACCCAGGTGCTGAATCCAGCGCTGCCTCCCTCCGCCTCAGGCTCCTGCCTGGCTTCCGTCCGCCTGGCCATACACTGCTGGGCAGGGGCTGCACCCCAGCTCTGTGGTCTTCTGCTGCAGGGGGGACCCAGCCGGCTGACTGGGGGGGGCAGGCAGAGCAGCAGCCAGGGTCCTGAAGCCTCAGGGCCAGGCAGGCACAGGGACGGCACTCTCACTGTCACCCCCAGCCCCACCCGGCTGTGGTCAGTAACATCCTCTGTCATCTCTGGAACCTGAGCCACTGCCTGCACCCCACGACAGCCCGCAGCCCCTTGCTTGACCCCCAGCCCTGGGGGCCGACTGCCGTCTTGTGTCCCTGCAGCCCGGGAGCTCTGAAATGACTCAGCCACTGCCCTGCCAGGGGAGGGGGCCGGGCCCAGCCTGATCACGTCAGTGGCTCCCCGACATCTGGGGTAAGTGGGGCCCGCATCCTCATCCCAGGGGGCCGGTGACGCGCTTCCCGCCCGCTGCTGAGCCTCATGAATGATTCACCTTGTCATCGTCACCATAGGGCTGATTCAGGGCTCCGGGGACGGGGGAGGGGCAACCACGTGTGCCACCCACACGCTGCACCCCGCGCACGCACGCACACACACGCGAACACGGGCTCGGGAGCAGCGGCCAGACGCGCACCCAGGATGTGCGGGAACTGAGCACCGGCAGCCTCTGCTCCTTTGTGCCAGCTGTGAGAGGCTGGGCCACCACAGACTGGCAAGACCAGGCAGGCGACACGTCTGTCGCCTGGGAAACCCACACAGCACAGGACACCCCTACCCACGTGCAGGGCTGCCCGCCCCCTGCTGCCATCTCAGCACAGGCACAAACACTGCCGATCATGTGACCAGGAGCCACGGGAGGAAGGTAAAACACATGTGCCTCTCTGTGGCATAGTGGCAGCCTGAGCCACGCGCTTGTGTACACCTGGCTGGCAGGGAGGGGCCCCATTCGGACCGGTGCGGTCATTCTGTGCGTTCCTCCATCGACTTTCAGGGCAGCCCCCAGAGGACATCCTGAGGTTCTGTTCCTAAGGGAAGTGACTCTGGTCGGCGCTCCTGCGTCCCTGAGTGTAGGCACCTCGCTAACAAGCTCAGGTGTTTGGGACCTGAGCCCAGCTCGTCCAGATTCACCCGACCCTGCCTAGAGAAGGCATTAAGTCATTCAACAAACATTAGCTAGACATCTTCAACAAGCCCGTGCTGGCTCCCAAAGGAGAGAAGCCACCATCTTGTTGGCAGGCGTGTGACATCCCCTGGGAGGTGCAGGGACCTAGTGAGTGCAGGCCGCGCAGCCCCCCCCCCAGCTGCAGGGAGGTGGCGCCAAGGCTCAGAGTGGAAGACGTAGGCAGGTCTGGGGGCCAGCCAGGGAAGGCTTCCTGGAGGTAGGGACCAGGGAAGGGGTGGACGGAGAGGCAGGGGTGCTGGAGGGAGGTGATGAGAGATAAGGCACCGCAAAGAGGTGTCTGCCGGCGCATGGGAGGAGGCAATGTGGCCCTTGCACATGCTGAGAAGAACTTGGATAGAGGCCACACAGATGGGGCTGCAGTAGTTCACCTAGGTGTTCCTGAGGTCTGAATATGGGTGTGAGGCACCTGGAAGGGGGGGTGGGGAGGGGCTTCCCAAAGTGCGCGGGTGCACAGCTGCTGCAAACACTTGCAGGGGCCTTGTGTCCCCCGTGCCTCAGCTCCGGAATGCAGCTCCCTGGAATCCTGAGACGTGGCACGGCGGCCTGGAGCCAGGCTTGCTGACACTGAGGCTGCACTGCCCAGTCAAGCCCAGCCCAACACCTCCTTGCTGCAGGGGCGCGAGTGGCGGCAGGTGTTCCTCCGGAAGGCGCGAGACCCGCCCTTCAGTGCCCGCTCTGGGCTGGGGCGGGGGACTAGCAGGGTCTGTCAGAGTCTGCTTGGTGAGGGTGCAGGAAGATGAAGACAATGGCATTGGGGACCTTCGGTCTCCTGGGAAACCTCCCCGTGGGGACCTCAGGCCTCTCCACACGGCCCAGTGGGGAGCTGAGCCGGGTGTGCACAAGCCCTGGGTTCCGACCCCAGCACCGCACGAGAAAAGAAAATCTAACTGCATACACTAGCGCGCCTGTAATCCCAGCACTCGGTAGGCTGAGGCAGGAGGATCGCGGCGAGTTTGAGGCCAGCCTGGACCGGGCGCTGCGGGGTGCTGGAGTGCGGCAGCCCTGCAGGATGGGGCCTCCCAGTCGCCGGGAGAACTGGCCTGCGGGACGAGCGAGAGCCGCAAGATCTGAGGGCTGGGTGGGGACTGCAATAGCCGCGCGCTCGGAGTGCAGCGCCGCGGCCCCGCGCCGGGAGGGTGGCTGGGGTTTGTTGGGCTGCACTCGGGCGATCGCTGGAGAGCGGCCGAGAGCGCACGCGCCTCCCCTTTAAGCCGGGCCGGAAGTCGGAGGGCAAAAAACCGACCTGATCCTTTAAGGAGGCGGAGCCTCCGGCGGCGGCGGCGACTTCGAACCGGCTGGGAGAGCGGGGTGAATCGTGCCCCGCGTCTCCATGGTAACGCGCCCCCCTTGGAGGAGTGGGGAGGCGGGTGGAACCGAGACTTCGGAGCGCCCACCTCGTCTGCCAGCCTCAGTTTCCTCGCCGGACCAGGCGCGGTCCCGGAACGGCGGCGGGCGGCCCGGGCCAGGCCGCGTCTCTGGGTTTGGGGTCAGGCTTAAGTGCGGAACGCCCGCCCGCGGGAGGCCGAGGCGGGAAGGTCGCCGCGTGCTCCAGGCCTCCTAGGCTCGGTAGTCAGGCTCTGTCTCAAAACAACGAAACGGAAGAGGAGGCGTGCCCAAAGAGAAAAACGTTAGCCAGAGTAGCAAAACCAGAAGAGAGCCCCCACAGAGCCCCAAAGCCAGTGGCTACAGCTACGTAAAGATTGTGTGTGTGGAAGGCTTCATGCCTGAAAGGCCAGATTTTGTAATTAAAAACCCGGTCTCGCTGGGTAGTCCAGGCCTGCCTTGAACTCACCATGTACCCCAGGCTATGCATGGGTGATCCTCCTGCCTCAGCCTCCCAAGTGCTGGGATCACAGGTGGTCGACACCAGGCCTGGCTGTTTTTTCTTTGTTAAGACATTTTCTTCTTTTCTGCGTCTCATGTTACTTTGAAAGTGGTTAAAGTGGTGCTTAAATTAAAAATCTGGATTCAAATCTAAAATACTTAAATCACTTGGTCTTTAACCTGACCCCATCTCCTCCCTGCTCCTGGCCAGCACCAGCACCACCCAGAACCGGCTTACCCCAGGCCGGAGGGCAGGCCCAGCCCCCGCTGCAGCCTCCACTCCCCAACCTTGACTGCTGTTCCCTCTCAGGCGTGCGGCCCGTGGACCCTGTTCTCCCTGGACGAGGAGTTGGAGGATGAGGTGAGGGAGCTTTGGGGGTTTGCAGGGCTGAGGTCTAAGGGCAGATGGGGACCAGGCACTGGGGGCCGCCTGCCCCACCCCTGCTGGTTGGCACAGGCCCTTCCTGTCCCTGGAGCGGCTGAGGAGAGCACCGCATGTTAAAGCAAGCCTCCCCTCCAGAGCAGTGTGCAGCCTGCCCCACTGCGCCAGACAGAGCCCCAGCCCTGAGCGGCGAGGCACCCGTTCTGGGGCAAAGGCCCTGTGCTGGGGTGGGGCCGGGCAGGCCATCATACTTGCTGTCCTCAGAGACCAGGACAGCAGGGGACAGCACGTTCTGGGTGGCCCATGGCCTGGCGTCACAGCCCCTAACCCAGCCATCCACTGTCTCGTCCATGTGAGGAGAGATGTTCGCTGTAATGAGAATTTCTGACCCTGAGCTTGGTGACACTCACTTTGTCATCCCAGCAGCTGGGAGGCTGAGGCAGGAGGATCCCAGTGAGATCAAGGCCAGCCTGAACTACACAGTGAGACTCAGAAAACGAACGAAACAGAATCTCTGGGCTGGCAGGGCCTAGGGACAGAGCACCTGTCCAGATGGTCTGGCGCTGTCAGAGCTGTGGGGAGGTGACTGCGTCCCCTCCATGGGGCTCAGCATCGCCTTCCCTGGGTCCCTGGAGGGCTGGGACTCAAGGGAATGGGTCACTGGGGTCATTCACTGCCTGGCCCAGTCCCCTGAGGTCACCACATGTGCCCACCGTGCCTCCCTGCACACATGGGGGCAAGCAGGATGGGATGGGCAGCTCTGTGGGCAGCACCCACGTCCCATGTGTCCACACTGAGGAGGCTGAGTCACCCTTGTGGGCCCCGCCAGGCGGGCTAGGACTGTGGGAGTGGGAATGGAGGGTGCAGGAAGGGCTCAGTTTTGTATTGTTTTGTTTTAGGGGTTTTCTGAGACAGGGTCTGGCTGTGAGCCCAGCCTGAACTCAAACTCACAGTGACCCTCCGCCTCAGCCCCTACGCTGTGGTGACAGGACGCCCCCCACGCCAGCTTGATCTTTCTTTTTTTTTTTTTGTACTGGGGATTGAACTCATGACCTTGCGCTTGTCAGGCAGGTGCTTAAGCCACTGAGCTAAATCCCCAGCCCCAGCTTGATCTTTCAAGGCTCTGCCCTGTGACAGTGGCCGGCCAGCACTGCCCCTCCCGAGGCCTGGGACACGTCCTCCAGGGGCTCTCAAGAGGTGGCCCCCGACCTCCATCGTGGGGTTCGCTGCATCTGCAGCCCTGGCTCCTCAAGAGTACTGAGCCTCAAGCAGGCTGGCCTGCCCCCCACCCCTACCCCAGGCCACAGGGCATAGCGAGTGGCCAGCTTCTGCAGGGCCAGGGTTGCCTTACTCCCCTGAGCAGCTTCAAGGGCTTTGGGGATGCTGTGGGCAGGGTGAGGACAGGGCACTGGCAGGTGCTGGACCCTAGTACCCGGCTTAGAGGGGCAGGGTGGAGCATAGCCTCGCTGACCCCGCGGACCTCTCGGGATCCCGGGACATTTGCTTTTCCAGCTGTTCCTCCCACTAAAGAGGGAAACCTGCAGGCACGTTGGCTTTAGGGTATTTCTGCTAGAACCTGCTTGGTGGCGAACACCTGTGATCCCAGCACTCAGGAGGCTGAGGCAGGAGGATCACTTCGAGTTCAAGGCCAGGCAGGGCTATGTAGTGAGACCCTGTCTCAAAAAGAGAAACCAATAAAAACCTTGAAGAGAACCTTTCTGCTTGAACCTGGTGCAGATTCAGGTTCCGAGGTGGTAGGCCATGTCTAGCCAATGTGCTACACTCCTTGCCGGCCTGCGCCTGGGGGCAAGGTTGGGTTTGTGTGTCAGTTTCTAAGTGCCGGGCCCTCATCTGTCTCTCTTAGGATTTCCTGTCTGCCGTGGAAGATGCCGAGAATCAGCTTGCTGGGGTCTTGCCTGGGCCTGCAGGGCACCTGCCACCTACATCCTCCAGCCTGCAGGTGGACGTGCAGACACCGTGCCCCAGACCCCCGGCCTTGCACCCCTCAGCGGCTTTGGCGGCGGGGCACCCACCCGCCCCGGAACTGTACAATGCTGCCCGTAGTGCACCCCGTGCTGCCGGGGGTGGCCTGAGGCCGCACCTGACTTCCTGCAGCTGGACAGATGGCCAGGGACCAGAGTGGCCAAGGGGGCCCTGGGAGGGGCCAGCACAGGACGAGCTGGACCAGGTCCTGGCCAGCCTGGAGCTGGACCTGGGGGTTGGTGCCGGGGACCCAGCACCAGCTAAAAGGGCCCGAGTCTCAGATATGAGCAGCCCAACCTCCCACCCTGAGGCGGCCCCGCCCCTCCGGGAGCCCCCAGAGACCGCTGAGCCCCACAGGACTCCACGGCTGCTCCTGAGGCCTGGTGCCAGCTGGGCAGCTACTGCTGCACCAGAGCACATTCCCCAGCCACCTGGCACCTCGGGGCCCCCCACCCACCACAGCCCACTGAGCCCTGGGCCCTCGCGGCCCCGTCCCCCTCCCTGCACCTGGGTGGGCAGCAAACCTGGCCCTCCTGGACCCCAAGCTCCTGGCACCCACGGCTGTGCTGTCTCTCTTGGGGCATCGCCCGCAATCTCACCTGTCAGCACCCCAAGAGGGCTCCGCACCTCGCTGCAGACACCCGTTGTCACCAACCACCTGGTGCAGCTGGTCACTGCTGCCACCCGGACCCCAGCCCGAGCCTGCACCCGCCGCTTTCCTGGCCCCGCTGGGCTCCTGCCACAGCAGGTGAGAGACAGCTCAGGGCCAAGGATGGAAGGCAGGTTCCAGGGCCCCGGGGTCCTCCAGGAGGTCACCGGACCCCAGCAATAGAAGAGAGGGTGGGTGGGGCCGGAGCATGGCTGGCCTGGGGCACTGTGCCTGGGACTGTGGGTTCAGGCTAGCCAAGGGGCTGCCCCCTAGGGGCCGGGCGGGGACAGAGAGGATGGGAGGTCAGGACCTGGCAGAGGAGGTGGGGCCGTGGGGGGGGCGGGACTGGACTTTCATCTTGGCTTTTCTTTATTTTTGGCAGTATGGGGATGGAACCCAGAGCCTTCCTACTGGGCTGTCCCCAGCCCTTTTTGTATTTTGTTTTGGTACTGGGTCTCACTCAATGGCTCAGTTCCTCTGATGTGACTTAAACTTGTGATCCTCTTGCATCAGCCTCCCAAGTGCTGGGGTGACAGATGTGAGCCATTGTGCCCAGCTGCTTCTGCCATCCCAAGGGCATTTCAACCCCTGGGTGCTGCTTGGCCCTTCCCAGCCAGTCTCCTCGGGCGGGCAGAGGGGCACAAGAAGTGCTCCTGAGGCCTCAGGGCTCTGCTCTGCGCCCGGCTGCCTCAGGTCCCCACAGGGTCCCCTGAGCGCCCCCTTCGCGCCCTGGCCACTGGAGCTGTGGGGGTGCCCTGGTCCCTGGGTCTCCTGAGCACCCCCTCCCCACAGCATGGCGGGAAGAACCTGGAGGAGATCATGGTTTCCACGCCGCAGACCCCAGCCCATGGTGCACTGGCCAAGCCCCACACAGAGGTGACTCAGCGTTCTGGGCAGCTCCAACCTTGTGGGAGGCAGGGCCACCGAGATACTGCCAGGCCTGTGCCAGCAGGCACCCGGCTAAGTGGTGGGGGGCAGCATTGTTGATGCTAGCAGAGTAGGAACTGAGTACAGGTCTGCTTGCTCCCTGGAGGAGAGCTGTGTACACTAAGAGGCTGTCAGGCTTGATCCTAGCATTCGGGAGGCTGAGGTAGGAGGATTACTTCGAGCTTGAGGCCAGGCTGGGTTGCATAGCGAGACCCTGCCTCAAACACAGATGACACAATATTCTATCTAGGACTCTTTCTTTTGGGCTCTTGGGTGGCAGGTGGGAGCCCGCCCCTCCCCTGGTCTCAGTGGGTCCCTTGTGCCCTTGGTGGCCTTTAATTACCATTTCTCTTCCCTCCCACGTCCTCCCATCCATTTCTGACCTGATCTAGTTCAGAGCCCACAGGTGCAAAGCTGAGGGCAAAGGCCGATGCAGCCCCTGGATGGGACCCAGAGGATGCTGCTGTCCCGGGGGGTGGAGGATGGTGGGTTTGGGCAATGCAGGGAGCAGGGGCTGTGTTGTCACAGGGCCATCCGGCGTCCCCCTGGGCCAAGGCCACAGGATCAGAGTGTGGCCACCATACCCTCCCTCTTCACTGGCCGGGCTTGGGCACAGCCAGTCACACTGTCCCTTCTGCTTGGAAGCAGGCCGTCCTCACCAGCTCACAGGCGCTGGTGGAGGAGGACTTCAAGCGCGGGCCCTGGCTGGCCATGAAGGCAGCCCTGGGCCTGGATGACGGTGACCCTGCCTGCTTCCTGCGGACCTGCAGCGTGGCCATGGTGCTGCGGAAGGTGAGGTCCCCACCCCGTGGATCCCTGGTGCAGGCCATGCCCCTGCCATGAAGTTCCTGCTTCAAGCCCCTCGGTGACCACAGTGTCCCGGTGTCCCCCCGCAGGCAGCCCTGAGGCAGCTCCCCGGGAACAAGGTGCCAGCTATGGCTGTGATGGTCCAGTCTCTGACGCGCAGCAGCGTGGACGCCAGCGCGGTGCTGAGAGACCCCACAGGTGAGGCCCCCACAGGTGGGGACCCGGGGACATGCCATGGCTCCCCTGGACAGGGCTGATGGCCACCAATGTCCTAGGGGCGATGCAGGGAACAGTGCACCGGGCACTGCTGGAGGCACGGCAGGGCGAGCTGAAGCCGGGCGCGGTGCTGCTGCTGCGGCAGGTAGAGCCCACCGTTCCCCTGGTTTCCCAGCAGGCCCTGGGGCCCGAGCAGGATGCAGGCTGCTCCTGGGTGGCCCCATCACACGCCGTCCGTCCCCCGCCTGCAGGTTGGGGTGTTCTCTCCGTCCCTCCGGAGCCACTACCTCAACGTGACGCCCAGCAACCTGGTCCACATTTACAGCCTGGACTCAGGGGACGGGGACCCGCTCAGGGCACTGCAGCCCGTCCCAGAGGTGAGGGGCCAGGCAGGCAGAGAGTCGCTAGGGCCTCTGGGGAGACCCCAGGCCCTGAAAGCCACCCAAGGGGGGGACACAGGCAAGGTGGCAGAGGAGGACCGGCCCTTGGGAGGTGGGGGATGTCATGCATTTCTCAGGGTCCACCTGGCCCAAGGCTCTCATCCCACTCTGCTGTGACCTGGGCTGGGCCCTGTCCCCTTCTCCTGCTGTGTCCTCTGCCCAGGTGGGGGCAGGGCAGCATGAGGACAACACTGCCTGCACCCCACGTCCTCCCGACCACTTGGTCCGGCAGTGATCTTTGCTGTGACTTTCTCTCTCTCTGGGGGCGTGGCTGGCACTGGGGGCTGAGCTCAGCGCTTTCACACTGAGCTGCATCCCAGCCCTTTTTATTTTCTTTTATTCTGAGACAGGGTCTCCCTGAGTCACTGTGATGTCTGGGATGGACTCAAATTTGGGACCCTCCTGCCTCAGCCTCCCACACTGCTAGGATTATGAGCTTGGGCCGCCACACTGGCCTCTCTTTTTACTTTGTGAGATAGGTCTCAGTTTCCCCAGCTGGCCAAACTTTTGCAGCCTCCTGCCTCAGACTTCTGAGTAGCTGGGGTTACAGGTGTGTACCTCCTACCTAGCTTTACCTTTAAATTTCTTTTTTTTTTTTTTTTAAATCTGTACCGGGGATCGAACTCACAACCTCGTGCTTGCAAGGCAGGCACTTATGCCACTGAGCTAAATCCTCAGTCCCTACCTTTAAATTTCTAATCCCCTGGACTCCCTGAAATAAGCTGAAAGGACCTAGAAAAGGTGAACCTCAGCCTCTTCTGTTCCCTGGCCATCGGTCCCTGCCTCTTGCTGCCTTTTATCTCCTGCCCACATCACGGCTGGTTTGGGTTCCACCGCTCACCCTGGCCCTGTGCTCCCAAGCGGTCACGCAGCACCCAGGCCAGCTGCTGCCCAAGCCCGGGTGCTCCAAGGGGTTGAGCGTGGGCCTGACCTGGCTTGGGCCCCCCCCCTTGTTCTGCCCGGTAACTGGTCCTCTGTCCCCAGGGCCCAGGAAGTCCCCAAGGAAGACGCCAGCTGCTCATGGCCACAAAGTCCAGGCCAGGCCCAGGGTCCCCGGGGTCCCCCGAGGAGGAAGCTCTGGAGGCTGGTGAGGGCCCAGTGCGGACCCTGTCCTGCTGGCTGCTGTCCCCTTTGTGTGCCTCCCACACCACATGGTCTGAATCCTTTTTCCCTCCTGCACTGGGAGTCCAACCCAGAGCCTCCGCCCGGCTGTGGCCCAGCCCCTCACGCTGTAGCCTGATCTGGAGGTAGATCTAAGTCATCCAGACTGGGCTCAGCTTCACCTCCTCCTGCCTCAGCCTCCTGAGTACGGGGATGGCAGGCGAGCGGCCCCCCAGTCTCACCCCAGACTGAGTCTGGGTCCTGGCAGCTGCTGCTCAACCTGGAGCTCAGCCCAGCAGACTCCGGGCTCCCTGATGTGCCCAGGAAGTGGGGCTGTGCGGGGAGTGGGGGGGTCGTGGCCCCGGGTGGAGCCCACGCATGCACAGCTTGCTCAAGGGGTCTGAGCTCCTTTGCACCCCACTCTGGGGGCTGGGGGCGGTCCAGAACTGCACACCTTGCCCAGGCCGGCCCCTGTGAGGTCAGTGCTGCCACTCCTTGGCTTCCGGCCTTTGGTGATCATCCTGCTTCAGCCCCCAGCTTCAGTGGGTCCTTTTTGGGCTGCGCTGTTCCCACCACCAGCTGATCCGAATGCATTTGGTGGCTTTCAGGTCTCTCCAGGGACCCTGTCCCCCTTGCCAGGCACTGTGGCTCTGGATGAAGGACGAGGAGGTCCTCTTGCTGTGGGGAAGGACGGGGTGGGGCAGCCCAGGCCATCTGCCTGAGTGCAGCGGTCAGGCAGCCACAGCCTGCACCACCAGGTGCTAGAGTGCTGTCCCCTCCCTGTGCTCCACAGATGACCTGGACAGACTCCTGAGCGAGCTGCCCCAGGACTTCTTCAGTGGCAGCAGTGGCCCAGGCCACCCCGAGGCAGGGCCTACGTAAGCAGCAGCCCCCTGGTCCTGGCTGCTGGAGGCGGCAGCGACAGCCGAGCTACCCTAGGACACTGACCCCAAGCCATCTCCTCGGATTCCACACTGCAGGCCTCGGCTTCCTGGGCACTGGTGGCCTGGCCGTGCCCACTGTCGTCTGCCCTTGGGGAAACCAGAGGCGCGGGGCTGTGTCCTCGTCCCGTGCTGGCCCCGTAGCCACAGGGACCCACACACTGCCGTGTCTGGCCCTGAAATAAAGCTGCAGCTCCTTTGGTGTCCTGGCTGGTCATGCCGTGCCGCGTGCTGTCCCTGTCACTTGCTTTTGAGAGTTTTAGGGGCTGAATTGCAGTCAGAATCGCACAGGGCCTGGTACTGCCCACCCTGCTCGCGGCCCAGGCCTGGGCAGCTGCAGGACACTCATCACCGTCTGCCATGCTGCTGTGCACCAGATGCCCACCTCAGGCTGGCTGACGTGACCTTCATGTCTCCTCAGCAGAGCAGGACCTGCCTGGTGAGGCTCAGGAGGAGGTAGAGGCAGGACACTCTCCTCCCCCAGGCCCACAATGCCCAGTCTGTGGGCTGTGTGGGGCTCACCCTCCCCGTACCCCTTGGGCCCAGTTGCTCACGGTGGGTCGGATGGCCCAGGTGTTCACATTCAGCCTCAGGCTGGGACCCAGTTTCCTTCGTTGCCTCTCAGGAGGTGATGGGCAGCCTCGCCTGCTCCCCTGTGCCTGAGGGGCAGAGACCATGGGCAGCACCTGGGCTGGCCGGCAGCCTCCCTGCCTCAGCCTCCACACAGCTGCTGAGGGGACGGCTCAGTCTCCCCTCCTTGCAGACACTGACCCCGAGCTGCCCCATAGCCACCCTGCAGGCCACAACTGGTCCCTGCCACCTGTCGCCCCTGCAGAGCCCACCTGGCATGAGGGCTGGGTTGGCAGATGAGTGTTTGCCCTGCAGGGACCCTGGGCTGCTGAGCAACATCTGTCCCCGGCAGCTGACCTCTGAGGCAGACTCAGGGGCAGGTGCCAGCAGCAATCTCAAGTCCTGGGGACAGTGGCCAGGGAGGATGGTGGGGGCAGCAGAGGTGGCCAGGCAGGAGGCCACTGACCGTGCAGCAGCTGCGCCAGGCAGTGCGGAACTGATTCCTGTGTGGCTGATGGGGTCAGGGCCCTGAGAACAGGGACGCTGGTCTTACCAGCCTGAAGGTCTTGGCCTGTGGGACCCTGGGCCCCAGCCACACCCACGCCATCAGCCCTCCCTTGTGCCCCAGTGAAGCAGTTCAGAGGCTGCGGCCCCTCTCAGTGCAGGCAGCGGTGACTGTCACTGGCTTGGCATCCTTGTCCCCGCCTTCCCTCCGCCACTCAAGGACCACTCAAGGTCACCAGGCCAGCTCTGCTTACCCAGCAGCAGGGTTATTTATAGCCTCAGCTGCCCCGTGGCGCCCAGGCAGCCACAGCAGCTGGGCCGGCCTGGAGGGTGGCGGGCAGCGCCGGGCCATGGCGGGGCACAGCTTCCCTTTCACGGCCTCGGCCCTGCGCGGCCTCCGCCTGCAGCGCGAGTGGCTGGAGTGGGAGGACCGGCGGCGGGCAGCGGCCCGGCGTTGCCGCAGCCACCGGGACCCCGTGGAGGCCCGCGCCCGGCTCCCCAGGCCCCGCCGCCGCTGCCGCGACCCCGCCGTGCACGGCGCCCTATTCGCCGGCGACCTGCAGCGGGTGCAGGCGCTGTTCCAGGACGAGGAGGCCGCCAACGTGATCGTGGAGACCGTGAGCAACCAGCTGGCCTGGTCGGCAGAGCAGGGTAGGCGTGGGCGGGGACGGGGGCGGCGGACCCCAGAGGCAGCTTCCCCGCGGCAGCGCTGGGGCACCCGTGGCCCTGCCTCCGCCCAGGCTGTAACCCTGGGCCGCTTCCCCAGTGCCCCTTTTGTTTTTTTAGACGGGGTCTCACTAAGCTACCCAGGCTAGCCTCGAAATTTTGATCCTCCTGCCTCAGCCTCCCAAGTAGCTGGGATTACCAGCCTGTGTCACCAGGCCAGGAAAAGTAATCCCCCGTCCCCTCACCAGCAGTGCCAGGTTGCAGCTGGGCCTTCTGCTGAACTGCATCCCAGCTGTTTTAGTTTTCAGTTGAAAAGAGGGTCTCTCACCAGGTTGCTAAATTATCCAGCCCAGGCTCAAATTTGTGATCCTTCTGCCTCAGCCTTCCAGGGACTGGGATTCCAGATGCATGCCCCCACACCTACCTGAATTTCATATATGTATATGAGACACTTTATAAATTTTATTTGTAGTTGACAATTATGTATAATAAGTAAAATATGTAGTAACTGTTATTTTGTAACTTATTTTTGTATACGTAGATACAGATTTTTGGTTTTTTTTTTTTTTTTTTTTTTTTTGTTACTGGGGATCGAACTCACAACCTTGCGCTTGCCAAGCAGGCACTTAAGCCACTGAGCTAAATCCCCAGCCCTTTTTTTTTTTTTTTTTTTTTTTTTGCTTTTTGAGACAGGGTCTCCCTGTGTAGCTCAGCAACTTTTGAACTCACTATGTAGCCTAGACTGGCTTTGAACTCACAGTGATCCTCCTGCCTCATCTTTCCAAGTGCTGGGATTACAGGCCTGTGCTACCATGCCTGCCTTTTAAGTGGCTGTGCAAATTCTGCCACACACACACATGCACCAGGACCTCTATAAACAGCCCCAATACACCAGACAGTCTCGCTATGTAGCCCAGGCTGGCCTAGAACTCTAGACCATCCCCCTGCCTCAGCCTCCCGGGTGCTGGGATCACAGATGTGTGCTTCCACACCCAACCCAAACTCCTTTTATAAAGACTATTTTAAACTATTTTATAGCACACACATGTACACGAACATATCATACACATGTCTGCATAGGTACACATATCACACATGTGTCACATTCATGCACATGTACATATATCACATATACATGTGTGTACATACACTGCATATGCATATGTCACATATACACACATCGTACCCAGGTACATGTACATACATGTGCAAGTATATGTGTGGCATGAATGCATGCCACACATGCATTCATGCATCACATGCACATCATACATGCATGCATATACCACATGTGTACACATGTGTGAACACATCACACACATATACTCATGTACTTACATATGTCTCACTTATATACATGTATTACATAACATACACACATACATATATCATGGACACATGTAACATCACATGTGTGCACATGTACATAAACGTGTGCATATGTGAGCAGTAGTTCCAACTCTCTTGCATCCAGACCTTGAGGGAGCCCCTGCATCTGGCTCAGGCTGGCACAGGTCTGCCTGGCCGGCTGTCCAGGCCCAGGCCCACGTCATCTGCCACCTGTAGATGGCACCACGGCCCTCACACCTTCCCCTCACTGCCTCCCCCAGGGTTCTGGGTGCTGACCCCCAAGACCAAGCAGACAGCGCCCCTTGCCATCGCAGCAGCCAGAGGCTACACGGACTGCGCCCGCCACCTGATCCTGCAGGGCGCTGAGCTGGACGCCCGAGTAGGGGGCCAGGCCGCCCTGCATGAGGCCTGTGCTCACTCCCAGACCGACTGTGTGCAGCTGCTGCTGGCTTTTGGTGCCAGGGCCAACGTGCTGTCAGAGGAGGGTGCAGCACCCCTGCACCTCTGCACCACCCCCGAGTCCCTGGAGTAGGTGCCGGCAGTGGGGGCTTGGGCAGGCGTGTGTGTGCACACGCGTGCATGCACCTATTCCTCTGTGAGCATGCATATGTGTGTGCATGTGTTCCTGTGTGCATGCATGTACACGTCTGTGCCTTGCACGTGTGTGCATGCTCGTGTGCCTATGCTTGTGTTCCCATATGCCATACATGTGTTCCCGAGTGTCCCTGTGCACTATGTCCCTGTGTGTCCCCGTGTACGCGTGTTCCCATGTGTGCGTGTGTGTCACAGGCTTGCTGAAAGGGAGCACTTGCCTTGCACACGCGGCACTGAGGCTCCTGCAGCCCTGGCCTGGGTGTCTTCACAGATGTCTGCTGCCGCCAGACCGGTCCTCCTAATGGCCGTTCTGTGGTCCAATTTATAAGGAGAAAATAGCATTTTTGCAGAAGCCTGGGGGGCTGAGTCTCAGCGGTCTGGGCAGAGGATCTTCAGGGCATATATGGAGACAGGCTTCCAGTTGCCACTCCCATGCCCGTGGCTGCCTGTGCCAGCCTTTGAATTATGAGATGGCTTCCTCATTATGGATGCAAAGGCTGTGCCAGGGCCCTGACGACCTGCTGAGGGGCTGGGCTGGTGTTGCTGTCCTGGGAGCTGGAGAGGGGCACATGCTCTGTGATACTGGGGGATCCCCAAATGTTGGCTTCACCCCAAAGGCTGTGGCTTGCTGCAGAGAAGTGATCATAGAGTCTGGGGCCAGGAAGAAAACATCAGAAACTTTTTTAAAAACTTTTAATTTATGGATTGTGTTTTGTTTTGTTTTTGTGAGGCAAGGTCTTGCCCCGCAGCCCAGGCTGGCCTGGAATTTAGCTCCAGAGTGCTGGGATGACAGGCCTGCACCTCCATGACCCACTGTTCATTCCTGGGCCTGAATTCCTGCGTGTCATCGCGTGCATACGGATGGCTTCCAAAATTGGGCGGTGTGGAAACGTTCCACTGTCAACAGGGCAGGACACAGTGGACTCCAGTGCTGCCCCTGGCCACGGCTAGCGCTGCATTCCGCCACGATGCCTGGAGTGGTGGTGCATGCCTGTCATCCCAGCACTTGGGAGGCTGAGACGGGAGGATCATCGCAAGTTTGAGACCAGCCTGGGCTACAAAGTAAACTCAAGGCCAGCCTGAATTGCTCAGCGAGACCCTGTCTCAAAAAAAAAAAAAATCTACCTGGAAAACCGCCATGGCCTGGGGTGGGGCGTGACGTGACAGCGAGCGGGAGCGTGATGGGCGGCCTCTGTCTCCAGATGCGCCAAGCTGCTGCTGGACGCAGGCGCCACCGTGAACCTGGCGGCGGGAGACGAGGCGACGCCGCTGCACGTGGCGGCAGCACGCGGGCTGGAGGCACACGTGGCGCTGTACCTGGCACGGGGCGCGTGTGTGGAGCTGCGCACCGGCCGCGGAGAGACGGCACTGAATGCGGCGTGCGCGGGCGCCGAGCCCGGGGCGGCGGGGCTGCACGAGGCGGCCGCGCGCAGACTGCTGGAGGCCGGGGCGGACCCACGCGTGGCAGGACGCAAGCGCCACTCACCGCTACACCACGCATGCGCGCATGGCCACGGCCGCCTGGCCGAGCTGCTGCTGCGCCACGGGGCGCACGCCCGGGACCCCAATGCCGCGGGGCTCGCACCCCTGGACTGCGCGCTGCAGGCCGCCAGTGATGCTGCCGAGCCTGAGGTGCTGCTGGCTGCGCTACTGGACCACGGTGCAGGGCCCGCGCACCCCAAGGTGTGAACGGAGACAGGGATGACGATTGGAACAGGGACAGGGATGGGGGCGGGGATGTGGGACAGAACCCAAAAGAAGCACCCAACAGGTTGGAGCATGCTAGAGGGTAAACTGAGGCACCAGAATGACGCCAGCGAGGGTGGGGGTCTGGGTGAGTGAGGCCCTTGGCCTCCAGGCCAGCAGTCTGAGACCCTCTTTGACCCCTAGATGCTGAAACACTGTGCCAACCTCCCCCGGGCCCTGGAAGTCCTGCTGAACGCTTACCCCTGCGTACCGAGCTGTGACACCTGGGTGCAGGCGGTGCTCCCGGAGGTGTGGCAGGTGTGTCTGCCTGGGTGGAGGAGGAGAGGTGGGCTCAGGGCCCCGGCGGGAGGAGCAGTGCCTGGTGACCGTCATCCAGCAGCCCAGGTGACCTCTGACCTGGGTATGGCACAGGCGCCTCTGGGCAGCGCTGGCGCCAGTGTGGCTGAGACCCTGCCCTGCAGTGCAGGCCCCGCTTTGGCCACGAGGATGTCGGGCTCGGGATCTGTGTCCTCAGAGCTGTGGTTACTGTGGGCTGTTCGGCCTGACCCTGTCTCCCTCCTTCCTACTCAGGAGCACGAAGCCTTCTACAGCTCAGCCCTGCGCATGGTGAACCAGCCGCGTAGGCTGCAGCACCTGGCCCGCCTGGCTGTCCGTGCACAGCTTGGAGACCGCTGCCGCGAGGTTGCCAACCGGCTCCCGCTACCCCCAGTGCTCCGGGACTACCTGCTGCTGCGCCTGGAGGGCCGCATTGAGTGACCTGAAGGCCCTGACCGCTCCCCATCCCCGTCCGTGTGGCCCATCTCCCCTCCACCCATATACCAACCCCACCTCTGGAAACCCTGTCCAACTCAGATTGCCCCGCCAATGGCCGCCTCCATCTGTGCCAAAATCTAATCTGACCCAAGGGTTTGGGGTGCAGCTTGGAGCCTGAGCCCTTGCCTGGCTGCACATGGCCTTGGGTTCCATCCTCAGTGCCACAGAAACAAAGCACACAGAAAGCTCAAGATACCAGGACCCACGGCTGCTGCCTGGCCGCAGTCTCTGCCTCAGAGCCCGTCTCTTCTGCCTCGATTGGTGCTGACCTGCGCACTCTGCGCTGTGTGCTTGCCCTGGGCTCCCTGCTTGGTTCCCAGGACTCCATCTGCATCTGCACAGAGCCTTCGCTGGGACCACAGTTACCTATCTCACAGCCACCCCGATCTCCAGTGAGGACTGATTCCCACAGCCGACATTGCAGCCACCGTACCAGGCCTGGGACACATGTGATAAGTGATGAGTGGAGTCCTCAAGTGGTCTCTGAGGCTACTCAAGAGTACCAGCCACCAGCCAGCCCTCATCTCTCACTTCTTCTGGTTCCAGAGTCAAAAATGCCTTGAGGGCCAGGGATGCAGCCTAGCGGCTTAAGCACCTACCTGGCAAGCCCAAGTCCTGAATTCAATGCCCAGTACCAAAACAAAACAAAACAAACAAACAAAATACCTTGAGTGTTGGTGTGGTGGCGCACACTTGTGATCTCGGCAGTTGAGAGGGTAAGGCAGGAAGATCGCTGCAAGTGTGACGTCGACTTGGGCTATGTAGCAAAGCTGTGTCTTAAAAAAATAAAAATGTAAAAAAGGGCGCCTTGATTTACCCTTAGGAGGAAATTTTGCAGGCAAACTTGTTTTTTATGAACTATTATGGCTGGGTATAGATGTCCTCCCAAAAAACTCAAGTAGTCACAGGTGGAACTTTTCAAGGTGGCTGGATCTAGGATGTGTGCTACTTGGATTTATTCCTGGTAAAATGCTAAGATTAAGGTTCTCTACCCTGTGTGTGGATGCTATCCAGTAGGATATAAGGGACAGAAATGGTCACCGCTTATAGCTTGTCACTTGCTGCTTACCACCTTCTGCCTGCCTGCATGCCATGGACCATTTCTCCTCTGTGATACCCCTCTGCCATAATACCCTGCCTTGGAGCCAGCTGATTATGGACTGAAGCCTTTACAAAACGTGAGCCAAATAAACCTTTTAATGTCGGGTGTCAGATATTTTGTCTTAGCCATGAGAAAAATAAGACAGAATTTGGGGCGAGGGATATAGCTCAGTGGTACAGTGACAGCCTGTCAAGCACAAGGCCATGAGTTTATTCCTGTTACTGAAAATAAATAAAGAACAAGCCCTGGAATGCCTTAAGTTGTACTTAATGGAAGATTCTGGTCAGAGCTCAGAAAACCAGGATGCTGATAAAAATACTGCTGGTAAAGACCAGGCAGAGGAAGTTTCTGCTGGGAAAAATGACTGTGTTGGTTGTTGGACTCCAGATGATGTGTGTTATCCGTTGGCAGAAATATTTTCTGCATTTTGCTCATGTCCAGATACTTTTCCTGGGACTGATATTAGGGGCATTGAACTCATTAATCTAGCAGAAGAAATTTCAAGACAGTCTAATGTTGAGGTGGTGGCATGGCTACTATTGGAGGTTTTTGGTCAGATTTATGTTGAGAATCAAGAGCAGAGAGCCCAGCAGAATGATTTAAAATGTTGTGAGTGTGGCCAGATAGGAAGCTTCATTGAAACTGCAGGCTACAAAGATAGAGCCGAGGAAAACTTGGCTGCTGAGAAGAGGATGACAGAAAAGATGGCTTGAGGACATCATGAGAACCAAGAGGACTCCAGACTTTACAGATCAGAGTTGCAAGGGTGAAAGAGTACCTAGAATCCCATGTTCCAGAGTGGCAGTAACATAAAGAATTTGTTCCTTGGGATGGGGTGCAGAGTGCTTAGTGATCCAGCACTTGACCCCTATACCGTCAATAGAGAAGGACGCGTAGCTACTCCTCCAGCTGGCAGCAGCCTCTGGCATCATCATGCAGGGCTGGTTTTAGGCCCGTGCAGAATGCAGGAGTTGTGAGGTCAGGAAGGCTCCCTCCCAGATTTTAGAAGGCCGGACTGTGTGCCCCTGAGAGCACAGTGTGTGAAGTGTAAGGGTGAAGCCAAAGGTTCAGTGAAGACCCCAGAAGTAGGGAGGACAGCTATGAGGAGGGAGCAGAGCAGCCCCAAGACAAGCTGTGGGATCTGCAATTACTGGCGGTGTCATAGAGATGGAGCCACCCAAGCCCTCCAAGTTCACAACTTGGCAAAGATGGCCCCAGATGCTCTGGGACTGACTCTCTACCCTGCTGGATTTTGGTCCCATTCCTTTCCATCCCCTTATCTGAAATGGAAATGGTTATCTTGTGCCATTGGATGTTGGAAGTGTTTAACTTTCTTTTCACTTGTTCAGGGGCTCACGGCTAAGAGTCTGCCTTAAATCTCAGGGGAGACTTTGGACGTAGACTTTTCAGCAGTGCTGATGCTGTTAGGACTCTGGCAACTCCTGGAGATGGAATAAATGTCTTCTGCATAAAGAATTGTGTGAGTCTTTGGGAGGCAGGGCAGAATGTTATGGCTGTGTCTAGAGGTCCCCCAAAAGCCTCATGTGGTCACAGATGGGGCCTTCCTGAGGTTGTTGAATCTAGGGTATGTGATGCTAGGATCCATTTGTGGTGTGATGCCAGGATTAAGGGTGCTCAGCCCTGGGTGTGAGTGCTACCTGCCCTAGGGTGGGTAAGCTGGATAGAATACAAGGGACAGAAGAAGGCTGGCATTGTTGCTTGGTTCTTTGGTGTGTCACTGCTTTGCTGCCTTCTGCTCACCATGAGCTGTTTCTCCTTTGCGCTGACCCTCTGCCGTGTCACCCTGCCTGGAGCCAGCTGACTGTGCATTGAACCCTCTACAAACTGTGAGCTAGAGAAACCTTCCCTCCTTTAACTTTGGGTGTTGGGTGTTTTGTCTCAGCAGCAAGAAAAGGTAGCTAAAACCTGAACACAAATGCGTTTCCCTGGAGTGCAAGGTCACCTGTGGTTGCGTGTCACTTTGTTTCTGTCCCAGCTGTGCCCACTGTGGCTCCCAGAGTCACTGTTCCTGGTGCCCTGGAGAGGCCACACCCCACAGGATTATGGAGGTCCAGGGGCTCAGCAGCCCTGTCACCCGTGCCTCCCCTGAAGACCCCTGGGCCCAATCACCAGTGGGAGCTGCACAGAGGTGGCGGCAGCCTCCAGGGCCTCCACCTCCCTGGAGACCCCCTTTCATTGGTGTAAAATGACCTTTGACCTGAGCCACAGCCCCTCTTTTCTGGATGAAAAATTTGTTTTAATTTCAGTTTAGGTTTTCTTTGTTTTGGTTTTGTGAGACAGGGTCTCCCTATGCAGTTCAGCCTGGCCTTGAGCTCACTTTTGTAGCACAGGCTGGCTTTGAACTCGCAGTGATCCTCCTGCCCCAGTCCTGAGTGCTCGGATGACAGGTGTGCGACCCCACGCCCGGCTTTTGTTTTTGTTTGGCGGAGCAGAAAGGTTTTTAAGAAGAGGAACGCACCCTCAGCGGGGAAGATGCTGAGCTGCCCCCCAGCCACAGCAGGCTCCCCCAAAACCACCCAGCATTTCCTATTCTTTTCCAAATACAAGATATCTATTTTTTAAAATTAAAAGTGTCTTGGTGTACACCTATCATCCCAGTTACCCAGGAGGCTGAGGCAGAAAGACTGCAACTTTTAGCCCAGCCCGGACGATGCAGTGAATGCAGCTGGCAGTGGAGTGTAAGCCTAGCATGTAAGAAGGGTATGTCAAACCCTTGGGGTGGGGTAATGATGTCCGTGAATTCTGTAGAGTCTTCTGTGGTAGGAAGAGAGCTTTCTTCCAGTAAGAAGTACAACAGATTAACATAGTGAGAGACTAAAAAAGTCTCCATTCGGTGTTTTTTGTTTTGTTTTTTATTTATTTTGGTACTGGGGATTGAACTCATGATCTTGCATTTGCCAGGCAGGTGCTTTGCCACTGAGCTAAATCCCTGGCCCTTGTTTTGTTTCCTATAGGCTCAACTGGAACTTACTATGTAGCCCAGAATTGCAGTGGTCCTCCTGCCTCAGCCTCCCAAGTGCTGGAATCACAAGCATGTGCAAGCACCACAGCTCCCAGTGTAGGCGGTGGCCAGAATACTGGAAAACTGCTTTGCAACTGGCAGCTGTAGCTTCCTGGATGTGGGTAGGTGCACAGCCACTGCAAGTCACCACCTGTCTTGTTTACTTTTCTCTTTGTTTTTGAGACAAAATATCTGATTCCCAAAATGAAGGAAGGAAAAGTTTATTTAGCTCACAGTGTGTGGAGTGCTGTAGCACTCACACCTGGAATCCCAGCATTGGACCATGAATCAGTCTTCAAGAGTTTTACCTACTCTATCTTTCAGCAGATTTAATGTTTCTGTTTTAATATTAAAATCGTTAATCTACTCTAATCTTAGCTTAGTACATGGTCACTGTCACAAACTCTAGAAGCCCACCTCCATGACTGCATGAGGCTTTGGGGGGACATTTAGACTCAAACCATAACACCACTGTTACCCATGGCCTGGCAGCACCATTGGTGAGTGAGTGACCACCCTCAGCAGTATGGGGCACTGTGCATGCCACCCCCAGGAGCCAGGTAACACAAATTAAAACATCCAGCTGGGAATGATGGGCATGCCTATAAATCCCAGCACTTTAGGAGGCTGAAGGAGGATGATAAATTAGAGACCAAAGTGGGTGTAGCGGTGCACACTTGTAATCCTAGCATTTGGGAGCTGAGGTAGGAGGATCATAACATTTTATTTTGTTTTGTTTTGTTTTTGGTACCAGAAATCAAACCCAGAGCCTCACAGCTGCCAGGCAGACACTGTGCTGCTGAGCTACATCTCCAGACCATCACCTCAGGTTTGCTGTCAGCCTGGGCTACATAGTGGGTTCAAGGTCAGACTGAACTGCACAGTGAGACCCTGTCTCAAAAAAAAAAAAAAAAAAAAAAAAAAGACCAGCTTGGGCAACTTGGTGACATAGTAAGACTCTGTCTCAAAAACATTTTTAAAAAGGCCTGGGGATGTATGTAGCTCATTGTGCAGGCTCTGGATTCAATCCCCAGCACTACCAATGAAGTAGAACAAAACAAAACATTGAGCGTTTTTCAGGGCTGGGGATATACCTCAGCAGCATAGTGCCTGCCTGGTAGGTGTGAAGTGGTGAGCTCGACCCCCAGTAGCAAAAAAAAAAAAAAAAAAAGTCCCGGTACCAATAAAAAGGAAAAAAAAAGTTTTTATCAGGTCTCTAACCTTAGCACTGAGGAGGCTGAGGCAGGAGAATCCCTGAGTTCAATGCCAGCCTGGACCACACAGTGAGACCCTATTTCAAAACCCGTAACAAGGGCCAGGAGTTTAGCTCAGTGGCACAATCACCTGCCTGACAAGTGTGAGGCTGTGAATTTGATCCCAGATACAAAAAACCCGCAAATCTTAGCCAGGTGCGGTGCTACACACCCAGCACTGGGGAAGCTGATAGGAGCGTATCCCAGCAGTTCAAAGCTTGAACTACATGGTGAGACTCTGCCTCAGAAAATCAAGAACAAAACACAACAAAAGATCCTATTGCCTGTTTGGAAACTTTTCTTAAGACTGGTCAGTGTAGTACCTGGGACAGAGGAACGAGCTGCAGAGGGGCTCCCAGCCATGGAGGGGGCTGGTGTCCCGGGCACTGCCTGCACCTGCCTTGCCTGGGGGACAAGGAAGCCCGCGAAAGGGTGACCAGAATGGGCGTGGCCGGGAAGGGCCTTCCGGACGCTGTCACCGAGACAGAGCACGCTGGGATGCAGTCTGCAGGGCTGTGCTCGCCCGGGGCCCCTATGGGGTGCTGAGTTGCTGCGCAGGCCTCTGGGAATCCCAGGGTGGGCTGGTGGGCACGGCGCCGAGTGCCTCACAGGGATGGCCACAGCCACATACCGGCTAGGCTCCCTCGGAAGTTTCTAAACTTCCTTTTCAAGGAGAAGAAAGGGCAAAGGTCTGAACCAGTGCTTTACAAAGTGGTCAATGAAACGTGAAAAACTGCAGACTCAGCAACCTCGCGGTTGTGGTTGGAAGAGTAGCTGACGCCCTGGACCCATCGGGCAAAGGCGGTCACTTCCGGGCAGCGGTCTTTGTGCTCTGGATTCAGGCAGGGCTGGGGGCGGCACCAGGCCTGGAAGGGCTCGGAGCTGCGCCTGCCCTGCGTAATGAAGCCCACAGTGCAGGGACCTTAAACATCGTGTCAAATTCTGAAAAGTGTCCAAGGAGTTAAGAGCTTTAGTTTTTATTAGCGGCAGCAGTGTTTTGCTATAGCAAGCAGGGTCTTGCTATGTAGTTCAGGTTGGTGCTGGACTCCTGGCAAGCCTGCCTCCTTAGCCTGTCGAATGCTGGGATTGCAGGTGTGTGCCACCACACAAGAAAGCTATTATTGTGTATTTTTTTCCCTTTTTTTTTTGAGACAGGGTCGCACTGTGTAGCCCACGCTGCCCTCGAATTCATAGAGATCCTCCTCCTTCAGCTTCTCGAGGGGTAGGCTGAATGGCATGCACCAGCATGTCTGGCTGTTGTTATATTTAAAAGGGACCGGCGGGGCGTGGTGACACATGCCTGTCATCCCAGCACTAGGGAGGCTGAGGCAGGCAGATCACCATGAGTTTGAGGCCAGCCTGAACTACACAATGAGACCCTGTCTCAAACCAAAAAAAAGAAAAATTTTTCCTGTTTTATTTCCTTCTTTCTTGCGCCCCAAGGCCGCGTCGGATCTGTGTCCTAAGCCGCAGCCAACGCCACAGCTTTCTCACGGTCTTCGCCTAAGCCCACCGACCCAGTTCCAGAGTTACCACCAATTTGGCCAAAAGCCCGGGAAGGAGCCAGGCATTTTCCTCTGCGCAGGCGCACCAGGAGCGAGGCCACGCCCCTCTGCGCTCCCCTTCTGGCCCCGCCTTCTACCCTCGAACGTCCTGAGATCCCGCCCACCACGCGTGGTCCTGGTCCCAGATGGGATCCCGCCAACAATGACTCCGCCCATTTCTGCCCTCCGAAACCTGTCGCTTTTATTTAAAGCTTCGTTTACGTCAGCGCGCCTTACGTAGCTCTGCGTCATCAATGAAAGGCGCAGAGGCAGGACTTCCTATTATTGCCTGTAACCGCTTCCGGGAGAAGGCGGAAGAATCCGGGCCTTGGACAGATTCGGGGACAGTCAGCCCCTTCTTCGGTCCCTCTGGAAAGGCGAGACCGGGGGCTGCCCCGGGGAAGTCAAAGCACTGATACCAGCGTTTTCAGGTGAGGACTCTTAACTCTCTAGCTACAGCACTGGGTCCAGCTCCCTGTCTTTCCCATGACGCCCCGCGCCTCCAGGCCCCGCCCCACCCCGCCCCGTGGAGGTGAGATGGTCTCCACCGCGCCCACTCTCACCACCCGGCGGCAGAGGGACGCGGCCCAGCGGGTGTCCCGCTGTCAGGGTCCCGACCCAGCCACTCCACGGACAGCACCTGGGTGGGCGGTCGGGGTCGTCCCGGCAGGGGAAGGCAGAGGCGGCCCCTTGCGGACGTGGGTCCTGTGTGGGGTCCCCGTCCTCGGCTCGCCTGGGCCGGTCTCCCTTTCAGTGGATCTCAGTCAGTGACAGCCTTCTCCCTGTTGGCCTTGGTCCTGGGAGTGACACAGAATCGCTGCCGTTTGTGTGCTCAGCGATTGCGTTGTACCAGGCATTGCGCTAGTTATTTTGCTTTGATGATTTCACGTCATCTGCAGAGCAGCCTTACTAGGTAGGTTCTGTTTTTAACCCAGTAGGTTAAAGAGAACGCTGAGGCTGTGAGAAAGTTGTCCAGGTTAGGGTGAGGCAAACCGGGACTATAACTAGATGTTTGAGTCCAGGGCCTGTCTATTAAGTAAGGTTATGGAAGTTATTCTGGTGTTACGTTCATAAATATTGTTTGGGTGACTGTTGTGGCGTTTGCAGAAACCCCTGCGAACCTTATTTAGTAGAGAGCAATAGGTGCATGCGCCTAATGAGGTGGGATGGGTGCCGGAGAGGAGTGTGACAACGGTGACCCCCAAGTGGGTTTGCCTGGGCCTGGGCACCGCTGTGAATTCAGCACCGCCGGAGGGAGAGCACGCTTCGGCCTCGCTGAGAAGCTGCACGAACTGAGCTTGAGGAGGAGACTCGTGAGGCTGTTGAGTTGCTTTCATCCGGGCAGTGGTTTCTGCAGTTGTGAAGCCAGTGGTAACCAGGAGCAGGTGGTGTTGCTGGTGTCGACCTGTGTGGCTTGCTGAAGGGTTCCGAGGTGGCACATGTTTCTCCTACTGTCTCTCCAACCTGGTCCTCTGTGATGATCGTACTTGGCTAACAGGCCCGTGTCCTGTGGCTCACAATGTCAGGGAATGGGTTTGTGACCCCACTGAGGAGGGGCTCAGGAGAGACACCTGTCAGGGGTGGCAGGACTCTTCCTCCAGAGAAGCCTCAGTCACATATTCCAGGCTTCTCCATCTCTGAAGCCGCCTTGGAGGTGGCTCAGCAGGTAGAAATGCTGGAGAGATCTGGGGTCAGACAAGCAGGTGTTTTTCCCCATCAACCAAGAAGGCAGCAAGCAGGAGGAGCCGTGGTGGATGCAGCTTCCCCAATGCCCTGTGCTCTCCATGGGGTGTGAATTTGGGAGATCTGCCTCTGCTCCATGCAGGCCACTGAGCCCCATTTTCTTTGAGAGCTGGCTCAGTTTGAACTTAAAACTTGGAAGCTCATTGTAGACCCTCAGACTGTGCTGACACTGTCCTCTTTGTTTTTGCAGCAAGAACCCAGGCAGCAGCCAGGCTATGAAGCTCTCTGGTGTCACCCTCATTGAGGGTGTGGGTAACGAGGTGATGGTGCTGGCAGGTGTTGTGGTGCTGGTTCTAGCCCTGGTCCTAGCTTGGCTCTCTACATACGTAGCAGACAGCAGTAGCAGCCAGCTTCTGGGAACTATTGTGTCAGCAAGCGACACCTCCATCCTTCACCTGGGCCATGTAGACCAGCTGGTGGCTGACCCAGGAGCTCCCAACCCCCCCGAGCTGCCCAGTCCGTTAGAGGACAGTGAGGAGAAGGCTGAAGAGGCCTGCATAGGCGGGGGTAATGCAGCTGGGGAGCTGGGCGCTGGGGCAAGTGTGGAGCCCAGCCTGGAGCAGCTCCTGGACGTCCGGGGCTTGCCCAGGCGGCGGCCGGCTGTGGACAGTGGTGGACCAGAAGCCCTGCCGTGTTCTGAGCAGAGCACCTGCCTGCCTCCCAGCGCTGGCCTCATCAACCTGAGGCTCAAATTCCTCAATGACACCGAGGAGCTGGCCGTGGTCAAGCTGGAGGACACTGTGGGCACTCTGAAGAGGTGAGGGGCCCCCGGCCTGGCTGCTAGAGGAAGCTGCTGTGCCTGGGGGGGGGGGTTGGGCTCCCTCCCACTTCTTTTCTGGTGCTGCACTGGGGGCTACAGCCAGGCCTCTGCACTGAGCTACATGCCCAGCTTTTTGACAAAGAGTGTTGCTAAACTGCCAAGGCTGGGTTCAGCCTGGATCATCCTGCCCCAGCTGGGGTTACAGGCACACAGTGATGCCTGCTGTCCTCCTCCGCCTCCTCTTCCATCCACAGCAAGTGCTTCCCTGGACAGGAGAGCCAGACGAAGCTCATCTATAGGGGCCGCCTGCTGCAGGACCCGGCAAGCACACTGCGCTCCCTGGACATCACCGACAACTGTGTGATCCACTGCCACTGCTTGCCTCCTGGGGCTGCGGGCCCAGGCCCCTCTGCCCCACTGGCTGCCTCCGCCACAGAGCCGCCCAGCCTGGGCCTTGGTGTGGGCAGCCTCATGGTGCCTGTGTTTGTGGTGCTCCTGGGTGTGGTCTGGTACTTCCGGATCAACTACCGCCAGTTCTTCACAGCCCCAGCCACGGTCTCCCTGGTGGGCGTCACAGTCTTCTTCAGCTTCCTGGTCTTCGGGATGTATGGGCAATAGAACCCAGAGAGTTGAAGGCCATGGGCTTCCTCTGCTGCTGCCTCCCTTTCCCAGCCAGAGCTGGGCCCAGGCCCAGAGGGGGAGCAGCCAGCACATAGTACTCTGGCGTAGACCCAGCAGGTGGGCATGGGGCTGCCTCCTGTCTGAGGAATAGTTGTCCCCTGTGCCAGCACAACTTACGCAGAGCCGAGAGCAGAGCCATACCTGGCTTGTGGGAAGCTTGCACTCTCCTGTCCCTGGCACCCCTGCAGGGTACTGGCATTGGTCCCAAGACTGGCATGGCAGAGACAGGGAGAGACTATGCCCACCCCTGCAGCACCAGGCCACCTTGGCCCTTTGGGCATAGGGCCACTTCCCGCAGAGCACTTTTGTTGGTCCAGTTTTAACAGTGCTTTACGGGCCTCTGCCAGGCCACACCTGCTGCACCCCCTAGGCCCAGAGCTGCCGGTGACCACTAGGCTCCAAGGACGGCTCTGGAGGGGTCCCCCATGGGCCACATGGGGACCCTGGATAAAGGCTTTGTGTCTGCGACTGAATAAAGTTCCTCTGTGGCCACCACGCCTCCTGTGACATTCAGAACGTAGTGCTGCCTGCCCCAGCTCCGTGGTGATGAGGGCGGGGAGGCCGCGTTACCAACAGGAGATGCAGTTTATTTACACCAGCAGCCATGGGCAGAGGGTACACAGCGTTTACAAAGTCAGCTACCTGTACAGGATGGATTATATATGCAAAAATAAAAATCTCAAGACCACAGGACAGTGTGAGCCCCCCTCCCCCAATGACCCCAGCATGCGGTGATGCCAGGCGGGTGGCCCCGGGCATGCAGGGGGGGGGGAGTGCAATGCATGGAAGGGAAGCCACCGGCCATGGGACTAACACACACCCCACACTCAGACACAGGGCAGGACACAGGGAGAGTGCCCTGGCCAGGCAGGGGGCCAGGGCCCAGCCTGCTGGGGGGGCCTCTGAGCAGAGGCAGGGGTCTGCAGCCGCCTCCCACCCACCCAGATAGGCTCAGGGCCAGGCGGCAACGATCCATTCCCGCACTGCCCCACCTTCTCCTTCCCCAGAGGGAGGCTGGGGGTGTCAGGTGGAAGCCATGGCCTTCTACCTCTCATTTCCAGCCCACTCCCAACTGGGCAGCCTTGGAGGGAGGAGGCCGTGAGGGTGAGAAGATAGGCGCCCAGGATTTATTCTAACTCCTGCCAAAACGGGTTTGGCTTTTTAAAAAATAATCACAATGCTTGGGTTAAAAACCAATTTGTAACCAGGCATCAGCCACAATCAGAAGCACCCCAGGAGGACACTGGGGTTCCAGACAGGGTCCTGCAGCCCTGTTCTGTTGTTCCCGCAACCCTCTAGGGTCCCTAACCCAAATCAGTCCACACAGTCCTGGGTACCAGCTACTCCAATGTGGGACATATCAGAAAGTACCGGGGATAGGCATCCTCTGGCCCGGTGTGCAGGGCCCGTACAGGCTGTACATCTCCCTGGATGTAGACCGGGCTGGTGACATGCTGGCACGCCATCCCACAGGTGTGACATCACCCTTCCCCTCCGCTGAGGTCCAGAGCGCAGAGCCACTCTCTTCCCACCTACTCCTAGCAAGGGGAGAGGCACAAGGGAAGGACTTTCCTTGGAGCCCCAAACCAGAAGTACAGAATAAATAACTTAAAAGCGGCGCAGGAGGGAACAGGGCAGCCTGGAGGTGTGGACAGAGCAGGACTAGGTTGGTGGAGAGGAAGGTGGCAAGCAGCAGCTTGGGGCTGGGCTGCCCCAGGACAGGGGCAGGGCGGGCACAGGGACACAGGGCCACCCCAGGAGAGCAAGGCTGCGCCCCTTCCTGGGACAGGGAATGAGGTAAGAAAACATTTCAAATAAAGCAGCACCGTTCCCTCACCACGGGCCCCTCCTTGCAGCCCAGGGCTGGGGTCAGCCCACCCGCTGGGGAGGGCGGTGGAGTGGAGGAGTCCCGGCTGGCCCCACCCTCCCCTTCCTGCTCCTTGAAGCTTGGAGGCTGTGGCCCTTTCCTGGCACCCGAGACAGGGACAGCGGAGGCGGTGCAGTCCTGGGCGCCACCTAGCAGCCGGCCCACTGGTGCCCACTGGCCAGGCATCACGGGCTTGGTACCCACCGCCCTTGGGCAGCTCAGACCCCTTCACGTTGCCTGGGGCCTGCCGGGGTGAAGTCCAGTTCCTGCACGGGCGGGCAGTATGTGGGGCAGGGCCAGGCCAGGCCCCGGGCCCGGCCAGACATCCAGTAACTCACAGAATAAATAGGAAAACCGCCTCCCAAGGAACTGTGTCCAGGCAAAACGAACATGTCCAGATCTGAGGCCTGCACGCTGAGGCCACGCCACCGCAGAGGGCCCGGCGCCCCCCAGGGGCGCACGCCTGGCCCCTGCCAGCCTGCCCAAGCCCCAGCAGCGTCCATGTGCCCGGCCCTGCGGCCGGCGGGGTTGGGCGGGCTCTGCTCAGCCAAAGTGGCCCCTGTGCCGTCAGTTGATGTCGTCGTAGATGCTGGGTGTCGGGGGCGCTGGCGGCTTGGGCCTCTTCTTCTTGCCGGCACCAAGGCTGGACGTGGCCCCTGCCAGTCCCAGGTGTGGCTTCTTCTTTTTGACCTTCCGGGACTCGGAGCTGCTGCCTGCAGGGAATGGGGCTGTCAGCGCACTGCAGGGTGCGAGCAGGGTGGGGCTGACAGCACCCCCAGCCCTGCATACCTAAGCCCCAGCCCTGGTTGTCACTGGTCTTGGAGGAGCCTGAGTCAGAGGGCGAGAGGTCGGAGGAACCATCCCACTGCAGCCGGCTGAGCAGGGCCTGACTGTCGGCCATGTCAAAGCTGTCCGTGTCCAGCGCACTGTCCACCTCTGGGAGGACGCTGTGCAAGGTAGGGAGGGCGGGCTTAGGCTTGGCCACTGCCACCCCAGAGCCCACCTGCCCACCCAGACCAGTGGGTCACTCACGCCGACGGCCCAAGGAAGTAAATCCGCACAGTCCGCCTCTGCTCGTCTGTGTGCTGGGGACAGCGCAGGGACCTGGCGGGGACAGCGGGCTCAGCCTTGACACGGCCCAGGAGCCCCTGCCCGAGCAACCCAGGCGGCACTCACCTCGTGCACATCTTCTTGGTGTGTTCCGAAATCACGCCGCATTGCTGCGGGAGGGACAGAAGCTGAGGTGGCTGTGGGGGACCCAGCCCAGCCCCTGGGGCACCCTCCATACCCCTGCCCAGCCCTCACCGTGGTGAGAAGGCTCCGCAGCTCCTCCGGCCCCAGCGTCTCATAGCTGATCCCGGTGGAGTTGCTGTACTGTGGGAATGGGGGGGGGGGTCAGGGCCTCCAAGTCCCTGTCCTGGAAGACCCTGACCCCCCCGCCTGAACCCCAGCCACCCCAAGGGGGGGCCTGATAAGGGGTATGGGCAGCCCCTACTTACCTTGAAAGGATCCGAATTGCTAAGCTCCCCTGAAGAAGAAAAAAGAAGGGGAAGGGTGTTTGATGCAGAGGAACAGACAGAGAACCCTGAAAATAACCAGAAAGGAAGTGGGGGTGACAGAAGGCTCACAGGCCCTCCCTCCACACCGCCCCCCACCTGCAGCTCCCAGCGGGTCCCTGCAGCATGCATGGTTGCTCCAGCCCCACTCACCATTTTTGTGTTTTAAAGACTTGGATCTTCGTGGGGAATTGGGGTTCTGGAATGGGAGATACCACAGCTTTGGGGAAAGGGCAACGATAAGGGGAAGCCAAGAACCCAGGAAAGAAAACACATTTGACAAAAGAACATCCTCAATCACTTCGAATCCTCCTGTAGAGGCCTGGCAGCCCACTCACCCTCTGCACACCCCCAAGGCCTCAGACACCCATACTCCAACAACCTCAGATTTGAGTCAAGATACCCGTGGACACCCTGCCCCACCGGAGGGTACCATCCTTCACCCACACTCCCTGTGCCCTGGCTCTCACCTTGTCCGATTTCCTCTTCTTAGCTGTTGGAAACAGAAGATCGAAGACTCGTTACTTTTCCCCTGGTGTTTTGGGAGTACTTGAGTGAACCCAGGCCCTTGATGCATGCTATGCTGGTTCCCTACTGCCAAACTACCCTCCAGCCAAGGTGGGGCTACTTAAACCCCACCCCCCAGCTAAAACCATCTAAACCTAAGTGAGAAGCAAAGTGACCCTCTCTCCACATCCTTCATGACTTTTTTTTTTTTTTTTTTGCACTACTAGATCTGCACTCAGTGCCTTTACACTGACCTATACATGGCCAGCCCTAAGTCAGGGTCTCACTAAATTCCACAGACTGGGCATAAACTCCTGCCTCTGCTGCCCAGAGTGCTGGAGCTACACCATGCACCACGGCTGGCTCCTCTCCCTCGCCCTGGGGCACCCTGAAGTCCCCCAGGCCAACCAGCACCTTTCTTTTCTGAGCCGTAGGACCAGTCATTGTCGTTGATGTCATCATTGTCCTCCTGGTCACTTTCCGACTTATTCATGTTGTTGCTGTTGGCGATCCTGTGAGGGGAGGACACCCTGGCCGTCGGTCTGGTGCCACTCTCCGCAGGGAGGACATCCAGGCACAGCCCCCCCCCGTGCCCTGCGAGTGCCCGGGTTAGACGAGGGCCACGGGGCGGTGCTCTCACCGGCGGTTGGCGATGCGGCTGCTGTTGCGCCCCATGCCCAGGCACTTCTCCAGGTGCGGCGCGAAGCGGGATGCGGCGATGCTGCGGCTGCAGTTGGGGCAGACACACTCCTTGCTCTTCCATTGGTTGAAAACCTGTCCAAAGATGTCCAGCCCGGGCTGGTCCACGATCTCTGGGGACAGCAGAGGCGCGACGATCAGGGTGGGCGGGCAAGGACTGCGCCCTCACAGCCCAGCCTTGGCTTCAGGGCTATATGCGCCACACAAAGCCCCCAGGCACTCCGCCAGAGCTCACCAAAATCCTTCAAGCTGTCTGGGTCTGTGTCGTCCAAAAAGAAGTAGCCACACTTGACGGCCCGGTGCACCTCGAAGCAGAACCCCAAACACGAATCTTCAACCAGGTCTGCGTAAATCTCCTGAGCAATGGCCTGGGCCGGGGAAAGGGCCAGTCACCATGGTAGCCCCCCCCCGTGGGTGGCAACTCAAGTGTTTGGCTCTGGTGTGTTCCCCATCCTGACCACAGCTTGCAGCAAGCACGAAGACACCAGCAGAGAGCTGGAGGCAAATGTGGGGGCCCTCACCTCTAGTTTGCTGTTATCCAGGCCAGACAAAGACATTTCCTCCATTTTCATTTGTAAACTCTTGTGGAGACGGCGCTCTGACTGCTCATAGCACAGCGGGCGGCGACTGGGCTGCAGGATGGGGGTGCTCGGGTGAGGCTGGGGCAGCGCAGAGCCTACTGCCTCTCCTCCCACCGGCTCGGCAGTGCTAGCCCTGGACCAGGCTCTCCAGCCTGCATGGTCCTCGGCTGAAGCCCCGAGGTGGCTTCATCCTTGCCTGGCAGAGCCAGGCTCCACAGCCAACCCGTCCACAGGCAGTAGCTCACCCAGTCCCCAAACTCAAACCCCTCTCGATACCCATGGTGCAATGCAGCAGGGGAGAAGGAACTCCAGGCCTCGGAGCGAACCCACAGGGTGTGGCGGAGCCCCACAGGCTCCCTGGGCAGCCCTGGCCTCCAAGGTCCTGCCAGTCACCTCTGCCGACACCCTTGTGTCCACTTAGGGGGTGCCTCTACCAGAAATGGGGACTCCGTGGGACTCCACCACCCTCGACCTCGTCCTCCGCAAAAGGCTCCTTCCTCTCCAAACGCAGAATGGAACGGGGCACAAGGGACCGGAGTCGCAGGGACATGGAGGCGCAGACGGGGTTGCACTTGGGGCGCACACGAGGAGGGGGCCCTGCCTACCTGCGGCTGCCGGGACAGCCCCTCCCGCCCAGTGGCTGGGCCCGGAAGTCCATCCGAGCGCCCCGAAGTGCGGGCGCCCCCGCCCGAGGCCACGGCTCAGGGTCCCCCCAGCGGCGGACCGGACAGGGACACCGGGCAGGGTCGGGCCGGTCGCCGCATGGCCGGGACGCGGCGCCCCAGGACGGGCCGGCCCCGCCATTGTCCCGAACAAAGGCCCGCGCCCCTCCCGGCCCGCCGCGCCCCGCCCGCCCGAGGGGCCCGACCGCAGCACGGGGTGCGGGCCCGGCGCCGGGCGTCCCGCGCCGGCCAGGCCAGGGGAGGGGGCGCCACGCGGGGAGGGGGCCCAGCCCCGCCCCCGCCCCGCCCCCCGCAGGCCCCTCCCCCGTACTCACCCCGCCCGGGGCGCCGCGCCGGGGCCCGGCGGCCTCTCAGGGCCGCGTCCTCCGGCGGCGGCGACGGCGGCGACTGCTCCGGGGCCCCATGTCCTCGCTGTGTGCGCCGCTGCCCGGGGCCGGGGCCGGGGCCGGGCGCCCCCGCCTCGCCGCCTCACCGGGCGGCCATGGCCCCTTCCCCTCCCGCCGCGTCCCGTCGCCGCCTCCTCCGCGCCTCCGCGCCGCCGCGCCCCGCCCGCGCGCAGCCCCGCGCCGTCCGCGCGCCCCTCCCCCCGCCGCGCGCCAGCCCGCCTCTCCCGGAGCGCGCGCGCGGTACGCGGCCGGGATGGAGGGATGCGGCGGGCGGACGCGCGCCCCCGGGCCTGCCTGCGCGCGGGCGCGGGGCCAGGCGCGGGCGCGCGCTGGGCTCTCCCCCTTCCGCCTCCCGCCCCTCCGCGACACCCCGCCCTCGCCCGCCCTTCCTCTTCCTCCTTTCGCTTTTGCGCGCCCCGCGGCCGCCCGCGCCTGCGAGAAGCGCCCGCGCGCGTGCCTCTGCCCCGCGGCCGCGGCTCGGCAGCATTGGCTCCGGGGGGCGGGGACCGGCGGGAGGCGGGGCGCCACGCCGCCGTCCAAAGTACCGGCGCGCGGGCTGGGGCGGGTAGGGGCGGGGCCTCTCGGAAGGTTCGGCCAATCGCAGCGCCGCCCCCGCCAGCTGGCCCAATGGAGCTGCGGTGGGCGGGGCAGCGTTCAAGGTGAGCTGCGCGGTGCGCCAGGGGCGGGGCTATCGCCGTCGCGGCCGGCTTGGAGGCGTGGCCTCAGTGGCGTCGAAAGCGAGCGCCGGCGGCTGCGGCGCCGGGCGCCTTCCGGCCCGCGCCTCCCCTCCCCCGGCGTGCTGCCCCCATCGCGCCGGCTGCTGGCTGCCCGCTGCCCGCTGCCCGCTGCCCGCTGCCCGCTGCCCGCTGCCCGGCTCTGCGTGTCCCAAGCGGTGCTAAGCGCTCAGCCCGGCCCGCCGCCCTTCCCCGCCCCTCAGACTCGCGACCCCGACCACACCTGCTCTCCCTTCCTGCTTCCGGGCCCACGCCGGCCGCACCTCCGGAGCTGCTCCCTCCGCCGCCCTCGGAGCACGTGCGCGCGCCGGTCCCTGCCGGGGAGAGGTCTTCTCGTCCCGATGACGCCCGGACGGTGCCGGGCGCTGTGTGACAGCCCCAACCCTTTGGCCTCTGACACCTCGTTGGCGCTTATTCCCCCCCGCACGCATTGATGGAGGCAGTTTTCTAAGAGCGGGAGAGTGGGGCGTGGTATCACACACGCCTGTAATCCCAGCACGCTGAGGCAGGAGGATGGCTGTGAGTTTGACGCCAGTTTGGATTATGTAGCGAGACCCTGTGTCAAAAAAAGAAAAGCCCAAGGGACAGGTTTAAATCTAACTTGATGAGCCAGGCGTGGTGGCACACGCCTATAATCCTAGCATTTGGGAGGCTGAGGCAGGAGGATCACTGCAAATTTGAGACCAGCCTGGGCTACAAAGTGAGCTCAAGGCAAGCCTGAACCGCATAGCAAGCTCCTGTCTCAAAAAGGCAAAAATAAATCTAACCCAGTGGACTTGGCAATTAAGCTACTTGTTCCTTAAGTTTTCTCTATTGTCAGTGGGTACATTGACAGTTCCAGGCTTGGTGTGGTGGTGCACACCTGTAATCCTGACACTGGGGAGGCTGAGGCAGGAGGATCACTATGAGTTCAAAGCCAG